>PVIU01002354.1:0-175213 GCA_004026605.1 Ondatra zibethicus | reverse complement strand
GTGTGTGTGTGTGTGTGTGTGTGTGTGTGTGTGTGTGTGTGTGTGCGCGTGCGCGCGCGCCTTGTATATATCCTCCCTTCTTGTGGGATTGTGTTGTTGACATGGGGAACAATGATCGTGACAACTCCGTGGTTATTTAAAAACAAAGCATTCTAAAGACTTGAACCAGTCATGGTAGTGCACGCCTTTTATCCTAGCATAGGCAGAAACAGGTGGATCCCAGTGAGTTCAGGGTCAGCCTGGTCTACAAAGTAAAGTTCCAGGATAGTCAGGGCTGTTACACAGAGAAATCCTGTTTTGCTTTTTTTTGTTTTGTTTTTTTTTTTTCTTTAAAAAGAAAGACAGTTCAGAAGATAAGAATGTAGTAGAAACAGCCATGAAAAGTGTCTTTATTCCCATGCTATTGTTGCTTGGGTTCTCTTACCTGTCACATTCCTCAAAGTTGGGGGAAGAGGTAGGAACCTATAGTCAAAGAGAAGAGTGGATACCCAGGGCCCATTGTTGCTTGAAGATCACTTGAGACCTACACCCTCAAAGGCGCCTGTCAGAGACCTACTTTGTCATTACCTCAGGTTTAGGGGAGCATAGGGGTGTTGTTATCTGCCCGCCTCGAGTTTCCCTGCCTTGTCTGTGACTGTCTGCATTGATCCCCACTTCTTCGGTACAGGGTCTGCAGGGCTTTTGAGGACTTTTGTAGAATTGGCAGACTTACTAAAAGCAGCCCAGCCACAGTTGGGTTACACCACAGCGTGTTTTGTTGGTTTGCTTTGCTGTGTGTATGCCTGTTTTTGTCTAGCTGCCCTCAACGTGATGAGGATTTGTGCTTTTGTCTCAGGCTTTCAAGGTCTGGGGTTGTTTTTGTTAATAGATTTTCAGATGATCCTTTTCTTCCATTTAGGCCTCACTCATATTGAAGCTACTGTTAATGCACTGGTAGACATTATCCATGGCTATTGTACCTGCGAGCTGGACTGTATCAACACAGCATCCAAGATCTACATGCAGATGCTGTTGTGTCCTGTACGTATCAGCACAACCCTGGGCGCCTCTGCTCAGCCTGGGAGTGTGTGGAAAATAGCCTGAAGTTGCCAGCCTAATGAAATCAGATAGACTTAAAATCTGCTGGGAAAGCTGGGGAGGTGGAAGGGCTCAGTTTCCAGAGACCACATGACAAGTAACAACTGCCTGTGACTCTTACTCCCTTCTGGCCTCCTTGGGCATTGTATATACATAGGTACACAAACCTACATGCAAGCAAAACACCACACACACACACACAAAAAAAAATAAGTAGATCTTTTTTTTAAAAAAATTAATGGGTATTAGTAATTGCAAACAGCAATAAAAGCTGTAGAGAGTGAGGCTGGGAAGGGAGGTCCTTCTTTAGTTCTTTCTTCCCAGCGACACCTGCTGTAGGGTTACTGCTGAGTAAGTACTGCTGAAATGAATGCACGAATGACTGTGTTACTGTGCCTGTTCCTGAAGATAAGTGTTAAAAGTGCTGTTTATGGCATGGAGCAAAGAGGAACGTCAGGGCTTGATTATCTGATGAAAAGTCAAAGCTCATTTGTAGAGAGCCAAAGTGGCTTCAGGATCAAATGGCCTTGCAGACTGTCCCCAGCAGCTAAAAGAGAGAAAGGTGGTGAATGGTCTTACCATGTCAAGTCTGGAGAGGCTGGCCTGCTCCATCCTGCTGCATTTGGCCAGGAGGACGCAGGTGAGAATAGACAGACTTCTGCCTTTTGTAAGTGGCTGACAGTAGAAGAAGGTGGAGTCACTGCTCATGTTGATGGAATACCTGAGCTTGACACTTTCTTTTCAAACCCTAGGACCCTGCAGTGAGCTTCTCCTGCAAACAAGCTCTAATTCGAGTCCTAAGGCCCAGGAACAAGCGGAGACACGTGACTTTGCCCTCTTCCCCTCGAAGCAACACACCAATGGGTAATGTGAAGTCTTGGCTTTAGGTTGTACTCCGGGTGGGCCAGTGGGCTCAGAAAGACGGTATGGCTTTGGGATATGCACTCATGTTGACCAGGGTCTTTTTAATATTCTATACAGTAGGGTGGCATATAAAAATGCATTAAATAGAATAAAATAAAGCCAAAGCCATGGGAACATAAAGGTGCCATGATAACATGTCCAGGACACAGCATCTAATTACCAGTTTCCACGTGGTTAAGTGAAGAGCTTGCATTTGGGTGAAACATCCTAAAGCCATAGGGAAAACATGTAAAGACAATTTAAAAATCATTGTGGCAGGCTAGAGAGATGGCTCAGAGGTTAAGAGCACTGGCTGTTCTTCCAGAGGTCCTGAGTTCATTTTCCAGCAACTGCGTGGGATCTGATGCCCTCTTCTGACATGCAGATAGAGTACTTACATGCATTAAATCAAAAACAAATAAATAAATAAAATATTTTAAAAGATAACTGTGATATTGAGGCAGCGGGAGTGGGCTGAGGGTACAGAGACTAAATTTAAGGCTAGCATGGTCTATGTGGCAAGACCCCGTCTTTACAATCAAGAAACCAAAGGTCTTGTATGCAACTGTTAATGATTAAAACAAAAAGCATTGCTATTGAGTATGGTGGATTGCCTGTATTCTTGGCACTCAGAAGGATGATAAAGCAGAAGGGTTCGGTGCTCAAGGCTAGCCTGGGCTATCAAGTGGAATGACAAGGTTCAGTAGGTAAAAGCCTACTGAACCTGACAACCTGAGTCTGAGCTGATTCGTGGGACTCGTGATTAGGAAGAGAGGACTGATCACTGCAGTGGTCCTCTGACCTCCACACGTGAGCTGTGACGGGAGGAGAGGACTGATCACTGCAGTGGTCCTGATCTCTACATGCGAGCTGTGACACACCCCACAGAAAATAAATAGAAAGTAGTCACAATGACTAAACATTAAATATATTTTATTTTTTATTTAGAATGAAACTGCTTTTCATAACACAATCTCATTAAGGGTCCAATATGTTGCTTACAAGCAGAGCCCTGAGTGGACTTATTATATGACGATGATGATAATAATAATAATAATAATAATAGGCAGCAAATGTCACAGGCTTCCTTCATGATATACTTGCATGGCCAAGTGCCACACTTGTAAAGAATATAGAGATGTAAGTTACAATAAGTTTGGAGATAATGTGATATATTGCCATTGTAACTAGGAGTTAGTATAAAAACTTATGGAAATGCTTTGCATTTTGTGGTATACCGTCTTTGAAATCCAATGTCTGGCTCCCCCTGGGAGTTTGTCAACTTGGACTAGCTATGTCTCAGGTGCTCAGTAGCTAGCTACATGTAGCTGGTCCCTAATATGGAACAATCATGTCTTCTTTTGCAGTACTGGAAATCGAATTAGGCCTCATGCGTGTTAGACAAGCGCACTACCATTGAACTGTATTTCCATCCCACAATGCATATCTTGAGGAATGTATATGTCTGTAACTTTCAGACACTCTTCCAGAATTAAGATTTATTGTGTGAGGGGCCAGGAGGTGGCTCATGTGGTAGAGTAAACACAAGGACTTGGTCTAGACCCCTAGCATTGGGAAAGCGGAGATAGGTGGGTGCCTGGGCTGACTGGCAGCCAGTCACCCTGAGTCAGTGAGTGCTGGGTTTAGCGAGTGACAGGGAGGGCAACTGGCATCTACCTTGCCTCCACATATATGCATGCACACACCCACAGTATGGGAAATTAGAATTTCTAAGAAAGGACTTGCTTTAGCAACTCAGCAAGTGGAAGACAGTTCTCCATCCTTTTCTAACAGTCTGAAATCTCACTGGGGCCTCCTGCTTTCCATAGCCTTCCCCCAGACAAGGAATCTGTTAGGACCTGTCACAGTGGTCTAAGTTTCCAGTCTATGGCTTCAGATTTCAGTCCTGGTTTTGGCTTTTCCCATAGTGATTGTGTAGTTTGAATTGCACAGACCTGTTTAGAGAATGAAGTCTAGGCTGCAGTGACAGGGACACTGACATTCTTTTGAGTTATTTCCCTGTTCTGTCAAAGCTCTGTCTTCTGAGAATGGAGCCTATAGGGCCTGTGGTTGTTTATTTTCTGTTTTTGTTTTGTTTTTAAAATCCTTTCTGGTCTATAAGAGGCTTTTCCTGTCGGGCAGGCGGGGAAAGGGGGATGGGTTGTTACTGCCGACCACCATCTTCTCCAGACCCTGCTAGTTGCAAGGAAGAAGAAAAGTAGGCCTCCAGTGCAGTGCGTACAAGTTTGCCCTCACAAGTGCAGGGTGCCAGCGGGGGGCCTTCTTTAGGCTCCCGTGCTATATGACCAGTCACATTATATGCCATTGAAGGAGTGCCTTTAGGTGACTGGGATTTCTTTGACTCAGGAGACAAGGATGATGACGATGATGATGACGCAGATGAGAAAATGCAGTCATCAGGCATCCCTGATGGTGGTCACATTCGTCAGGAAAGCCAGGAACAGAGTGAGGTGGACCACGGAGATTTTGAGATGGTGGTGAGTCTGGCGGCAGAAGAGGGGAGGTGGAGCCTCCAGCTCCTCTCTGGTTCCTACTCAACAGCTTTACTGTGTGCTGGAGGACACTGATGAAGTTTTCTCTCTGCAGTCTGAGTCGATGGTTCTGGAAACAGCTGAAAATGTCAACAATGGCAACCCCTCTCCCCTGGAGGCCCTGCTGGCAGGTGCTGAGGGCTTTCCTCCCATGCTGGACATCCCACCTGATGCAGATGACGAGACCATGGTTGAACTAGCCATTGCCCTGAGCCTGCAGCAGGACCAGCAAGGTAGAAGGCAATGCCAGGAACACAGCAACCTTGCACAGGAAAGAGGGCGTGGCAGTTACTGATACCCTGCTGACGTAGCTTGTCCCCAATTGGGGGAGAGGTTGATCTGGGTGAGAGCTGCTCAGAGGTACAGGTGGAGAGTGAGGGATGGCTCTGACAGTTCTAGACCGGAAGCCAGTCTCATAGTTACTGCTGGTTTGATTTTGGATGGGCACATCTTGAATCTGTAACTAAACTTGATGGGTAGACAGCAGTGGCCAAGACTGGTCATATGCTGGTGTTTAGACTCCTGAGGGTGGCAAATGGCCAAAGCAGTGCCGTGAATGGGGCTGAAGGGATGCTGTGCTCACTCTCCACTTGTTTCCCAGGCAGCAGCAGCAGTGCCCTGGGCCTGCAGAGCCTGGGACTATCCGGCCAGGCACCCAGCTCTTCCTCTCTGGACGCAGGAACCCTCTCTGACACCACAGCATCAGGTAACTGTCCACAGCAAGGAGCTTGGCTCAGGGCCCCAAGACCCTGCAGCCCTGTTCAGTGCTGTGAGAGTGTGGCGGGCAGCTGCTTTGACAGGCCATCCTGGACTTCCTGCTTCTGCTCGGCTTTAGCCATGTGCTCTGAAAGGCATAGTGCTGCAGCTTGGCATCGGTGCTTGTGGCCCCACTTCCTCACACTTTGCATGCTGCCTGGCTTTGGCTGATACTGAGAGATCCGGGGAGCATCATGTTGGCGTTACAGTGTTGTGCTAGAGTTCTAACATGTTAGACAGTATGGAAAGAGACGAGAAATAAAGTTACACTTTTAGCTCTAAGCCTTCATTTGCAAATCGATTAAAACCATAAGCAGCCAGCAGTGACCTGTGAGCTTGGGAGAGAGGGTTTTTTTGGGCCCATTCAGTCTCTAGGAAACCTTCACTTATGTTGTCTTTGTTTTGAGTCTCTTTCCTAGCCTGGTAAAATTTCAGCTAAAGAGTTGGACCAAACTGTGGGTGGCAGCAGCACATGGGAGAGATCCTTTGAAAATCAACCCAGACATGAAGGGATGGATTCTTGTTCAGACTGCTGCATCCCTGCGTTTGCTTGTTTTCTTTTGGGAAAGTTAGCCTGCTTAGATCTGAAACAAAAAACAAACGAAAACAAAAAAAACAGAGTGGCTGTCCCTGCCTGCTGTCATGGCTTTTTGCTTCTCTGAGGTCTCTTCAGTTGCTCTCACTTCAGGCTTTAAGGGTCATGGTTGTGGTCATGGTGGTGTGCGTTAGTCATGTCTGTCATGCTCTCTGGCTGCCTTGGCTTTTCCTCCCCCGTGTATCTCATCCAGCATTTTCCTCCTGTCTCAGCTCAGCCCTGATCCTGGATGCTGTGGCTGTCTCTGGGGAATTTCCTTGCTTCATTATTAGCACATGAGGAGGAGGATGAAGAGGTGTGAATTTTCTAATGAGCTCTCCTCTGGACCATTTAATTTAAAAAACGAAAACAAAAGACAAAAACAGTTGACTTGAGCTCGTGACTAGTGACTTCATAACAGCAGATGGATTGCTGAGCACACCTCGTTGAATTCTGTGCTCTGAATGGCAATGGCTAGTTTGGATCTCTCAGTAGGTGTCAGTGACACCTTGACAATGGTGACCATGAAGCATTCAGCTAGAAAACTCATTGTCCATGTCAAAGAATCTTACAGAATCTGCACATGCTATAACAGTGAAGGAAATGCCCAATGTAATGGGCTTTCACTTCTGTCTAAGAGCTGTTGGCAGTGCACCCTGTAGAGTGTCTGTTCCCTTTGTCGATCAATTGGCAAAGCAGATCTTGCCCTTTTTTCTGTAACCTCAGGACACTCAAACTGCCTTGTGTCCTCTGCAGTGTGCTGTGATGCTTTCGCCCCAAGGAGGGGTCTGTACCTGTAACAGCTCTCGTTACTCTCTCAGCTCCAGCCTCAGATGATGAGGGCAGCACTGCAGCGACTGATGGCTCCACCCTGCGGACCTCGCCCGCTGACCATGGCGGGAGTGTGGGCTCAGAGAGCGGGGGAAGTGCAGTGGACTCTGTGGCTGGCGAGCACAGTGGTAATGTGCCCGGATGTCTTGATCTCTTTGGGCTCGAGGGGGAGGCGGGGGTGGCAAACAAGATAGGAAGGTCCTGTGAGTGCTTTCTGCAGAGTTGTGGGAACTCACATAGTCTGGTGGAGTTCATTTGACCTCAGCCATGGAATGTCAAGTGTTCTGTGACTAGAGCTCAAATTCAATGGCTAATATGGAAGCCTCCTGAGGGAATCCATTGTTAAACAAGCCATTCTTCCAGTACACAGTACACCTACTGTGAGGTTTGCACATGCTAGCAGTTTCTGAGCTGAGACCAAGGGCATTTTTGCAGGTTGCACAGGTAAAATTTGAAAGGTTTCAGGTGGGACTAGGACCACACCAGGGTTCTGCCATCCTTCAAGAAACTGGAAACTGTTGAGAGCTAACATTTTCCCAGTATGGCCAATCTTGGGAACTGATGTGCTTCTAATATCATTTCCCTCCAGTGTCTGGCCGGAGCAGTGCATATGGTGATGCCACAGCTGAGGGGCACCCAGCTGGACCAGGGAGCGTCAGCTCAAGCACAGGCGCCATTAGCACCACCACTGGGCACCAGGAGGGAGACGGCTCTGAGGGAGAAGGTGAAGGGGAAGCTGAAGGAGATGTGCACACTAGCAACAGGTCAGGACCAGCCTGTCACTGACACCGGGCCTGCTTGAGTGTTCAGAACTGGGAGATGGAGTGGTGGGTGCTAAGAGTGTGGCTTCCCAAGTATTAAAAAATGAAAGCTGCCGGTTTCCTCCCAGGCACTGCTGTGGTGGGTGCTGTGCCTCCCAGCATGCTTTGGGAGTTTGGCTGTGCTGCTTTGGCTGATGTCTGGCTGGAGCAGCTTTTGAGGGCTTGTGGAAGGCACCCAGCTGAGTGTGTTTTTTTGTAATACTGTATTTCTTTTTCAGTGTTAAGTCAAAACCCACACCGCTGTTTAAGAGTATGAGTTGTAGTAGTCTTGCTGTACTAAGCAAAGCTATGGGGATGCCTGGTCATAAGTTAACCCTTCATATCTCTGGGCTTGGTTTGTTAAGGTCTGGAATTTTTCTTTGGAATGTCTGTGTCACGATGCTATTTTGGCCTCATAAAATGACTTCAGACTGGTTTCAGTTTTCTTTTTTCTCTGGAAGAGTTCGTATAAGATTTATGTCTCTCACAGATTTTTAGAAAAATTTACCAGTAAAGATTGATCTGAGTCTGGATTTTCCTTGAGGGAAGATTAAAAAAAAAAAAAAAATACAAAATCGCCGGGCAGTGGTGGCGCACGCCTTTAATCCCAGTACTTGGGAGGCAGAGGCAGGTGGATCTCTGTGAGTTCGAGGCTAGCCTGGTCTAGAGAGAGAGTACCAGGACAGGCTCCAAAGCTACACAGAGAAACCCTGTCTTGAAAAACAAAACCAAAAAAGAAAGAAAGAAAAGAATTTTTTTGTGTGTGTGTGATAGAGAACTTTTTTCTTTTTTTGGTTTTCAAGATAGGGTTTCTCTGTGTAGCCCTGGTTGTCCTAGAACTTGCTCTGTAGACCAGGTTGAATTTGAACTCACAGCGATCCACCTGCCTCTGCCTCCCAAGTGCTGGGATTAAAGGTGTGCATCACCACCACTCAGCTATTTCTGTGTCTTTTTTAATCAGTCTAGGCATTTTGTGTTTTATAGAGAGTCCATTCCCGTTATGTTAAAGCTGTCAGTTGGGCATAAAGTTGTTCATAATACTTTAAATAATAATAACTTCTATTATTATTTTGATAGTAATAATAATTTCTATTATTATTATTGTTTTACTCTTGGAAGAGAGGATCTCTCTAAGTACCCACAAGTGGTGGCCTGGAGCTCCCTCAGAGCCCAGGCTGGTCTCCCACTCAGATTCTTCTGCTTTGGTCTCCTGTGTCCTGGGATAGATTACAGGCATATGTCACTGTGCCCAGCCTTAGTTGCTTACCATGCTAGGCTTATTTCTAAGTATCCAGCTCCTCATTGGCCCCAGTGGTGGAGGCAGGAGCTGTATTCTGCTGGGTCTTGTTTATATGCCATTTCATATTCCCTGTACATGTTTCCTTGCCTTTTCAGGCTGCACATGGTTCGTCTGATGCTGTTGGAGAGATTACTGCAGACACTACCCCAGTTACGAAACGTTGGAGGTGTCCGAGCCATCCCGTACATGCAGGTATCTCTCAATTCTCCTGGATCAACTGTGTTACTGTTAGGCTACCCTGGGACAGTATACTTTTTCAGAGGCCTCAGAAGGCTGGTGTTAAAGTTACAAAAGGATGGAATGCAGCCTGAGCTGCAAGTTGCAGCCCTTCAGGTTATAGCTGTGGTTAGGGGATGCCCAAGGTCATCCAGCCAGGTAACTGACAGAACTAGAGCACAAGGCTTTTCCTGACACACAGTCTGCGTTTCTCTCTATCCTCAGTACTAGAGTACACTGTTCTCTAGTTCTCAGATCAACACAGATCCTCTTTCACACCCCTTTGATTGGCGTGTTACTCGCTAGTTTTATAAAATTTCTATAAAGTCTTTTCAATGATGTCCCAAATGGCACAGGTCAAAATTTGATTTTTACAACCCTGAGCACTTAAAGTTGGGCAGACCTAGAATCTAGAATTATCCCCTGCATCTCAGGCTGGGTAGAGAAGTCAGCAAGGTCAAGATTGCTTCATAACACACATGCTCTACCATTCTGCCTTGGAAAATTGGCTCTCTGTGTTCACTCTCTGCCTGCTAGGTCATTCTGATGCTCACAACAGATCTGGATGGAGAAGATGAGAAAGACAAGGGGGCCCTGGACAACCTGCTCTCCCAGCTCATTGCTGAGCTTGGCATGGACAAAAAGGTAAAACTCAAAAGGTATGAAGAGCAGGGATTAGCCAGGAGTCTTTTTTAGGTTCTTCCTTTCTTAGGGGAACTTCCTCTGGATTCTAGTTTCATTTCTGCTGCAGCATTAAGGGAGAAAGGATTTATTCAGTTTACTGATCAGGTTATAGTCATCACTGCAGGAAAGATGGGAAAAGCAGGGGACAGGGTGAATGGACACATGGTAGTGCTCAATTAGCTTTCTATAGATAGATAGATGAAAGGAGGGAGGGAAGGGATGGATGGATAGATAGATAGATAGATAGATAGATAGATAGATAGATAGATAGATAGATGAAAGGAGGGAGGGAAGGGATGGATGGATGGATAGATAGATAGATAGATAGATAGATAGATAGATAGATAGATAGATAGATAGATAGATAGATAGATGAAAGGAGGGAGGGAAGGGATGGATGGATAGATAGATAGATAGATAGATAGATAGATAGATAGATAGATAGATAGATAGATAGATAGATAGATAGATAGATGAAAGGAGGGAGGGAAGGGATGGATAGATAGATAGATAGATAGATAGATAGATAGATAGATAGATAGATAGATAGATAGATAGATGGGTGGATAAAGGGAGGGAGGATAGGTAGATGGAGGGATGGATAGATAGAGATAGAGGGAGGGATGATAGAGAGATAGATAGATGGATAGAGGGATGGATAAATAGGGAGGTACACAGACAGACAGACACACACACACCTGACACCCTCCCTCCAGGCATGGTTTCTCTTCATAGCCTTGACTGCCTTGACCTCTTAGGCCAGGTGGGCCTCTAACTCAGAGATCCACCTGTTTCTGCCTCCCTGCTGGGATTAAAGAAATACACTATTAGTGCCCAGCTGCTTTTTCTATTCTTCTATGGTCTTGAGCACAGATTCCAGGAATGGTGTCTGATACCTGCTTTCAGCCTATGTTTTTCTACATTAATTAATCAAGGCAGTCCCTCTCAGACATTTGCACATGACAGCTTGATCCATAAATCTCTCATTAAGACTCTTCCCAGGTTACTCTAGATTATATCAAGTTAGCAGTTAGAGTAACCATCACAAGGGGTAACTGCCTACTGTAGCCTCTAGTCCAGGGGACTCAAAATAGTGCAGTACCTGCCTTAGCAAAGTAAAAGTAGAAGCATGAAGGTTGTTGTTTAGATCTTCCCATGGCCTCTGAGTGCAGCGGCCTCTATTGCCCCAGGCATGGGGGGGATCTTATAGGAGCTTAGAAGAGGCATATGCATCTGAACTTCTGTTTCTGCTGCAGGATGTCTCCAAGAAGAACGAGCGCAGTGCCTTGAATGAAGTCCATTTGGTCGTAATGAGACTCCTGAGTGTCTTCATGTCCCGCACCAAGTCCGGTTCCAAGTCTTCCATCTGTGAGGTATTTGTGCTTTGAGCTTACAGGTTGGAGGCAAGGTAAGAGGATGGAGTGGTTAGTGCAGGGCTGCAGGCAGAGGTGACAGTCCTCAGCTAACCATTGTCACCTAAGGAAGGAAGTATGAGTCTGTCCCTCTTCAGGAGCAGAACTTCTCCCCTTTTCAGAATCTCTTCCAAGCCCAGGTGTTTACCAACAATCCCTCCAGTGGAGGGGTTAAAGGCCTTCCATATTGAAAAGCAAGGGCCTGTTCTGCACAGCACAGAGTAGCTAAGAGGATTCCTCAGTGTCTGTTGCTATAAGGTATGGTAATAGAGCAGAGAGAAAGCCAAGTGTGTGTGCTGAAAGGAGATTAGCACAAAGCAGAGACGGTGGAAATCGAGGCTGAACTGCATCCAATCTTAATGAGCTTATGGCTGTGGGGTTTGCTGGGATTTCAAGGCTCTCTTAATGGTCTTATGTACAGTAGCTTTGCTCCTTCCTGCTGCTTATGCATGCGCTCACTCACTCCATCTCCATCCGAGCCTGGCTTTCTGGAAGTGCCCTGCTGGGAGGGAGAGGTTGCCAAGAAGGACCTAGAGTGGAACTTTTTGTTTCTCCTTCAAAATAGCTGCTCTTTGCTTTGCTTCAGGAGAAAGGGAAAGTCTAGCTCTGGAGGGAAAGGTGAATATGGTTTTGCCTCCCTGGCACAGAGGTGTCGTGATGCCAGGTTGAGAATTAGCATTTGTTTTCTCTTAGATATAGTTGTTGAAAGAGCTAGGAGAGTGATTAAGGCAGCCAAGAAACTTGTTATGCAACAGACTGGTGAGTGCGTGTCTGTAAGGACTGATACTAAGACTGCTGTGTGCTGAGTGCATTGCCTGGCTGATGCAGATTCAGTTTTTACACCACATCCTTGCCTGCTCTGTGTTTTTTTTCCTTTCAGTCATCTTCCCTCATCTCCAGTGCCACGGCAGCAGCCCTGCTGAGCTCGGGGGCTGTGGACTATTGTCTCCATGTGCTCAAGTCTCTGCTGGAATACTGGAAGAGCCAGCAGAATGATGAGGAGCCCGTGGCCACCAGCCAATTGTTGAAACCACACACAACGTCATCCCCACCAGATATGAGCCCATTCTTTCTCCGCCAGTATGTGAAGGTGAGGCCTCTCCTCAGAGCTGTGTGTTCTGCCCTCCCTAAGCTAGGAAGACTAGCACTGGGAGCCACACAGGGAGATGGGTTCTAATCTCAGAATGACTTAACCAGTGGTCAGTCCTCCCAGCCACTTCTGGGGCGATTCTGATTCCTCCCTCTTTTTGTAAGCCCGAGGAAGCAAGTGAAACGAGTCAGTTCATTTCATACAAAACTCCTTGGGTAAACGTGAGGGTGTAACATGACCTAAGCAGCAGCAATGGGTCCTGTCCCCATTTGTGTGTCACATACTCTACATACCTCATAAGAGGCTCATGAATATGCTAGTTATGACGGGCCTCCGGTTAGATGAGCACAGGATAAAGAAAATCTCATGGACTCTTACCTACCAGCCAGGAAGCATGGAGAAATTCTACCTGCCTCCTAGGATCATGAGCACCGCCAGCTTAATATTTACTTACTTATATTTATTTTGACTATTTTGAGACAGCATTTCTTTGTGTAGCCCTGACTGTCCTGGAACTAGCTCTGTAGACCAAGCCAGCCTTGAACTCACAGAGATCCTCTTGCCTCTGCCTCCCAAGTGCTAGGATTAAAGGCGTGCACCACCACTGCCCAGCTCAGCTTAATATTTATAAAGGACTTAGTGCCTGGCATCCACCAGAATGTTATCAGTAGTAACGATTGTTCCACTTTACTCTCTTTGAGTCCAGTTAGTAGACCCAGGAGAGTAGACCAGTGCTTGTTTTGAATAAGCAGGGATATAATAGGCAAAAAATGTCAGTATGATCATGTGCTTCTGTTTCTCTGTCTTTTTAAATAACTCTGATAGATTTGTATAACTTTTACTTATTAAATTTATTTTATGTGTATAGATTTTTGCCCGCATGTATGTCTGTGTACCATGTTCATGCCTGGTGCCCATAGGGACAGAAGAAGGTGTTAGATTACCTAGGACTAATTACAGATATTTATGAGCTGCCATATAGGTATTGGAAATTGAACATGGACCTTTGGAAGAGTAGCCAGTAATCTTTTTTGTTTGTTTGTTTGTTTGTTTTTTGAGACAGGGTTTCTCTGTGGCTTTGGAGCCTCTCTTGGAACTAGCTCTGTAGACCAGGCTGGTCTCGAACTCACAGAGATCCGCCTGCCTCTGCCTCCCGAGTGCTGGGATTAAAGGCGTGCGCCACCACCGCCCGGCCAGTAATGTTTTTTAATCATTGAGTAGCTGTCTCTCCAGGTCTATAATATCTTTTGGGGGGGGGGGTATGAAGAAATGGCCCAGCAGTGAAGAGCACTTGCCGCTCTTGCAGGACATGAATTCTGTTCCCATTCCCAGCACTCAGGCTGTTTACAGTCCCCTGTAACCCCCAATTCCCAGGGATCTGGTACCCTCTCTGGCCTCTGTAGGAACTAAATATATGTTACATTTACATAGACACACAATTTTAAAAAAATAAGTTGTTTTTGTTTTTAATTGGGGACTGGAGAGGTGGCCCACTGGTTAAGACATTTGCTGTTCTTATAGAGGACCTGGGTTTGATTCCTGCCATCCACATAGTGGCTTACAACCATCTATAATCCTATTCTAGGGGATCCAACAGGCATACATGTTTTGCACATATATGGATGCAGGCAAAACATCCAAACACAAAATAAATAAATCCTAAATGAAAAAATTTATTACAGTTGAAAAAAATGTATATGTGTGTGTGTGTGTGTGTGTGTATACAACTTTTGAAAGTCAGTTTTCCTTCTATTGTGTTGATCCAAGGGATCAAACTCAGATTGTCAGACTCTGGCAGGAACCTTTACTTACTGAGCCATCTTGTACAAATCCCAGAGATTTCAAGGACCATATGCTCTGTCTCCTCAGTCATTCTGTGTGCACTGAGGCTCCAGCTCTGAAAGGCATCTTAATGCTTAGTGGTTAACCAGCTTTCTTCCTTGTTGTGACCACGGAAGACTGGTGAGCCCGGGTTCTTACAAAGATGTTCTTATAAGGGTCATGCTGCTGACGTGTTTGAAGCCTACACCCAGCTGCTCACAGAAATGGTCCTGCGTCTTCCCTACCAAATCAAAAAGATTGCAGACACCAGCTCTCGTATTCCTCCTCCTGTCTTTGATCACTCCTGGTTCTACTTTCTCTCCGAGGTGAGTGAAGCCCTGAGTGGTATCCTGTTCTAATAGAGATAAGTTCCACTTTCCCCTGTCTTCTAATTTTCACTCAGTGTCCTGCGCAGAGCCCCTCCTTGCCCCTCAGGAATGTGTTGTGAAGTGACGCTGGAGTACATGGATCAGAGCACCTGTTGGCTCTTGTGTCTGTGTCCATGTAATATCCCTCTAGGGTTAGCTGCCACTTCAGTCTTTTAGGTCAGTCAGGAAGACAGAACACACTACTTTCCCTCAGGGATACAGTGAGCAGACTGGTGACTGGTGAAATAGTTCACAGAGAAACCACACCCAGAAGCAGCCAGAAGGAACAGGAAGCCAGCATCTTGCTCATAGCTCTGTGGGAGGGTGAGCTGCTCTTGGTGCCCTGGAGCTCTCAGGAGATGCACTGTAGACCAGGCATAGAGGAGAGCTGCTATGAGTGCTCTAACTCTTCTGTGAATGGCTGCTGCTGAGTCTTGGACATAGTAAGGGGCTGAGCCAGCCCACACCTCCTGCCTTCAGCTTCCCTAGGGCTCCCCAACTGCAGGCACTAAGGAGTGTGCCAGCACCAAGAGGCAGTTGAAGCTGCCTGATTCTAGCCAGGCCTCACAGCAGAGTATGGTGAGGTGATTTGAAGCTGAGATGTTAGTTGAGTCAGTACAGTAATCCAAGATCAACTCTGGGAAGACACTGAGAGTTGCTCGGAGGTGCATGCTGTGCCTCCCTGCCCCATCTCCAGTTCCTTACCTGAAAAGTAGAGTTGGGGTTTCACTCTGGGCTGGTGTGGAGACCAACTTCTGTGTAGATTCCTTAGTGTTTGAGAAGAGAAACATGAGTATTGTCCTCCACCCCAGGTAAAATTTTTCCTTTCTGTGTTACTTCCTCTTGGTCCTTTTAAGGAATTCTTAAGTTCCTCAGAAGCCAGTATGGCTGGGAGTTGACTCACTTGTCCATTGGTATCCATGTGTCCTGCACCTACAGATATAACCAATTAAATATGTACCAAAAAAAAAGACATCTGTGCTAAGCATTTACAGACTTTTCTTGCCAGCCCTGAATAGCATAGTGTAATCACTTAGAAAGCCTTTAGTAAGTAACCTAGAGATCATTATTGCAAGAAAGGTGTGTGTAGGTTATCTGCAAATACAACACCATCTTACATAAGGGATCAGCACCCCCCCCCCCCAGTTCCCTGTGGATGACTGTGGCTTGGTTTGTATTCTCCTGTTTATAGTAACAGTTTGTTTTCCAAACAAAACAGGGTATTGTAGCCACAGTGGTGCTTATAGTCCTTGGATCATTAACTGTGTTGTTTATCCCTCAAGTACCTAATGATCCAGCAGACCCCTTTTGTGCGTCGCCAAGTTCGAAAACTTCTGCTCTTCATCTGTGGATCAAAGGAGAAGTACCGACAGCTCCGAGATCTGCACACCCTGGACTCCCATGTGCGTGGGATCAAGAAGCTGCTGGAAGAGCAGGGCATCTTCCTCCGGGCCAGTGTGGTCACAGCCAGCTCTGGCTCTGCTTTGCAGTATGACACGCTCATCAGCCTGGTACGAGGGTTGGGATGATAGGGCCAGGGTCAGGCATGTGATAAGGCTCAGCCAAAGAGGTCATAGCATGGGGCAGTTCAAGGTTTTTAAATATTTCAGAAAATGCTGTGTCTTGAGTCAAGTGCCAGGTAAGTCACTGACATTGAGTAGTTGACTTGAGGGTCTGGAGTTCCTACCCAGACCATCAGGGGTTCCTTACCTGTAAAGTGGGTGCATTGAGCATGTTACCCAGTGTCATTTGTTCACAAATAGGGTCAACCTGAGATTGGTATACCTCTGGTTTTGCCCTTAAATAGTAAAGAAGTGATGAGTTTAGTATAAATATGTTCTTTTGCCTGAAGAGACACTGAACTTGAGATAGTAAATGGAATGTTTTTCATTTGAGCATCTCATCTTTGGTGTTAAGGACAGCCTAGCTTCCTCATTCAGTGACCTTGTGATAGAGGGAATAGGGAAGTGAGTTGTAGCTTCTCAGGCTATGGCCTGCATTTGCCTTAGTAACGAACCTGAAGCTTCCCAGAAAACTGAAGACTGGGTTTGGGGGGTGTGCAGGAGAAGGTGGGGTGGTGGATGGAAGCAGAACAGGGATATTGCCTATAAGTGCAAGAGAGTGTGGGCCCTGCTCCCAGCTCTACCAGCCAATCCAGAGGACACCTGCCTCAGGGTTACTTTGTGGTTCCAAGTCAGGACCAGCACACACAGCAAGCTGGTGTTATTTCATGGCCTGATGGCAATACTCACCTGTGATTGGCTCGTTTCAGATGGAGCATCTGAAGGCCTGTGCAGAGATTGCTGCCCAGCGAACCATCAACTGGCAGAAGTTCTGCATCAAAGATGACTGTAAGCCGTCCTCCCTGGGTTGTCAGTGTTCATCCCTGCAGAGACCATCTGTGGAGAATGCTCTGTATTAAGCTGTGAGCTGGGCTGGAGATAGAGCTGTTAACAGAACACAAGCCAGAACTTCAGTGATGAGGGTTGCTTGTGTAAACTTGGGCTGCTGCAGGAACACAGAGCAGGAGTGACTGATTCCAGGCCATAGCAGTAAAGTCTCAGAAAACAGAAGAGTGTAGAACTTGTTTACTCGTCAAGGAAGTAGGGGCTGGCTCCCTTTCTGATCACTCCACTGCTCCTGGTAGCATCTGGCAGAGAGAATTGGAGGAGAAAAAGCCTTGTCCCATCTACAGTTGTTCTCTTGCTCATGTTCTGAGTAGTTCAGTCACTCCAGAGCTGACTCGCTCCCATCCTTCTCCTCACAGCTGTCCTCTACTTCCTCCTGCAAGTGAGTTTCCTGGTGGACGAGGGGGTGTCCCCCGTGCTGCTGCAGCTACTCTCCTGTGCCCTGTGTGGCAGCAAAGTCCTCGCAGCCCTGGCGGCCTCCACAGGGTCCTCCAGTGTGGCTTCCTCATCAGCCCCTGCTGCGACCAGTTCTGGACAAGCAACAACTCAGTCCAAATCTTCTACCAAAAAGAGCAAGAAAGAAGAAAAGGAAAAAGAAAAAGAAGGTAAGAATCACTGTGGTCCTGTGATGGGTGACATACTAACCCCTCAGTGTACATTGTTTAACTGCAGGTTCTGAATGGTTTTTACCCTGGCTTGTCCAAATGCTCCCTTGTGTCTCCTGCTCACATGTTCTGTCATGGTGAAGGGGACACCTAAACTGTGGCTTTTTGTGCCAAGTGATAGAAACAGGAAAGGACAGGGTGCACTGAACACTGTTAGCACTAAAATTGCATAATACCCAGCACATGCTGAGCACCTGCTCTGTTGGCCAGCCCTCCCCTTGGCTTCTTCACTTTTCATGGTCCTCAAAGACCTGAGATAGGAAACAGTGAATTATCTTGTCATCTCTGAGTGAGGACAGAGCAGTTCTTACTGTTGAGACACCAAACTTCTTTGGGACACTCCTCCACTGTAGTTGTTGGCTCAGTGCCATTAGTATCCTATACATGGGGGCTGGGGTGGGCTATGTACCAGGTGGGGCCAAACCATTTGTCCCCAAAATAAACTTGAAATCGTTTGGCAAATTGCAACTATTTAGCAGATACTTTTCTAAAAGATAGATTTCCTACCTTTCCACCTGGTCGTAAGACCCTGGGCCCCTGGGTGAGTTGGTCCTGCCCTGGTGTTGCAGGTGAGAGCTCGGGCAGCCAGGAGGACCAGCTGTGCACAGCTCTAGTGAACCAGCTGAACAGATTTGCAGACAAGGAGACTCTGATCCAGTTCCTGCGCTGTTTCTTGTTGGAGTCCAACTCTTCCTCAGTGCGCTGGCAGGCCCACTGCCTGACCCTGCACATCTACAGGTGGGCCAGGGCATGATCATGATCAGTATCTGCCCATCCCAAGCTCTGGAGGTCTTTTTGTTGAGCTATCTGTTTTATAGCTAATAAGCTAATGTCTTTGGCGGGAGACAGTTTCCACCCAGAGGGTTGTAGTCAGGAGCTCCTAAAAATGATGGTTGGCTAGAGAAGCTCAGCCTGTGCTCTGAAATAAGCTTGGATGATGCCAGTAAATTGATGGTACCACATCTGCTAGGATTGTCAGGGCCACAAGACCCTGGCAGCTTGACCCACAACTGTATGTGGGAAGAGACAGTGCAGACACAGTCTTCAGGCCTTGGTGGTGAGGGGCTTCAATTGTGGCTGCCTGCTAACCAGAGCTGCTGTCTACCACAGAAACTCCAACAAGGCTCAGCAGGAGCTCTTGCTAGATCTCATGTGGTCTATTTGGCCGGAACTCCCAGCATACGGCCGAAAGGCTGCCCAGTTTGTGGACCTCCTGGGCTATTTCTCCCTGAAAACTGCACAGACAGAAAAGAAGGTAAGAGAGAAGCCCTCCCCCCCAAGCACACTTGAAGTCATTTTTCTCTTGAGTGAAGAATATTATGGCCATCTAGAGAGATTGTCCACACCTGAAATTTTTTTTGAATCTTTCTAGTGTTACATTTGTTACTGTTGAATACAATTTACCTTTCTCTAGTCTAAATGTCCTATAGATAGCTGGTAGAGAAGAAGTAAGTCACATTGGGGAGGGAAAGGTATCTGGTTAAGCTTGGGAAGGAAGTGCTACTCATTGAGCTGGGAGGCCTGCTTGGGAGCCAGGAGTGCTGCTACTGTGAGACAGCCACTTGCTGACTTCCCTGTAGGAGCGTGATAGTCTTTCTCTAGATGGCAAAGGACTGTGGATATTTGTGAGGAAGGTAGAATCTGTTAACGGATTATGAGTTAGGACCAGCAGCCAGAAATACAAAAGCAAGTCTTTTTCCAATAGGATTTAGATTTTAAAATGTCTTTCATGAGTTTATTGTTTGGTTGATGTTTGGGTATTGGGGACGATGCATGCCATGATGCACACAGGGAGGCCAGAGGACACTTGCTGTCCTCTCATGTGGGTTCTGAGGAGCAAACTCAGATCACTAGGTTTGGTGGCAACAGTTCTACCCCAGAGACATCTTGCAAGCTCAGGACTCAGGTTTTTAACCAGCTTATTTCTTTCTTGAATTCTGTTCTCAGTTGAAGGAGTATTCACAGAAGGCTGTGGAGATTCTGAGGACTCAAAACCACATTCTCACCAACCATCCCAACTCCAACATATACAAGTGAGCCCTGTTTCTTCCTGCCATTTGAAAAGCAGTCACAGTTTGAAGTAGTTGTTTGCGCATTGGAAGTGCTTGTGCATGAACTGAGTGCCCCTTAGGTGTGGTCCCCCCAGCAAGTTGACCTTCATCTCTTTTCCTGTGGAGCTCAGACCTTTGGACTCTAAAAGGCAAATTGATATAATTGCCAAATTCACTTTTGTGAGCAGTATAGCAGAAGGACCGATTTTAAGAACTTAACCTAACCATATAAAACAAGTTTACAGAAATGTCTTCCTTTTTTATTAAAAGAAAAAAGAACTATTCCTGCACATGTGTGCCTGTGATGTCTTGGGGCTTGCATGCCACGACACATGTGAAAGTCAGAGGTCAGCCTTGTGGAGTCAGTTTTATCTCCTCCCCTCACATTTATGTGGGTTCCGGGGATTGAACTCAGATTGTCAGGCTTGCTCAACAAGCCCCTTTCCCCTCTAACCTATCTTGTCAGCCTCAGAGAAACTTTTAAAAGAGGAGAGCATTAAGTTTATGGGTTTTTTATTATGTTGGCTTAGTAATGACATTTTAAATGTGTACATATGTATGGTATGTGTCTGTGTTCTTGTGTGTGGGCACACACATGTACAGTGTGTAGAGTCCCAGTGCTCTAAGTTGCTTTCCATCTTATTTGAGGCAGGGTCTCTCATTTGAGCCAGGAGCTTGCTGTTGTGGATACTCTGGCCAGCTTGCTTTAGATCCCCTGTCCCTGTTCCCCAAGTGCTGGAATTGTAGACAAGCTGCCATACACACCTGGCTGGTATTTATGTGGGGTCTGGGCATCTGAACTCCAGTCCTCATGCTTACATGTCAAGTACCGTGTATACTGAATCATCTTCCTGGCTCCTTAAGTTTTAGAAAACAACTTTATTAAGTATTATTTATATAACACAAACATTTTTAACATAATTTAGGAATTTTTTTCTATAAATAGTAAATTTAATTATGACTCTCTGAGATTTTAATTCCTTTCTGGATTCAGACATCAGCTTAGAAGTAGGAAACAGCCCAGGTGGTTTAGATGACCTTTCTTCCTGTGCCTACTGAGCCCTCTGAGCTATAGTCCCTTTCCTTCCCCTCATAGGGGGTGTGGGGATGGCTTTGGCATGGTCCTGGAGGACTCTGCTGATGCTGAGACTGCTTTCTTCCCTAGCACCTTGTCTGGCTTAGTGGAGTTTGATGGCTATTACCTGGAGAGTGACCCCTGCCTGGTGTGTAATAACCCCGAGGTGCCATTCTGTGTAAGTAATATTTTGAGGACAGTCTTGAAGTTTTCTGGCTCTGTGGTTCTCGTTTCCAAAGACTGGTTACTATTACCTAGGGGTTCCTCTCAGGTTGCTGCCTGGCACTGTGGATTCTTGCCCACCACAGTTGCTACCTTGAGTAGAAACTTCATCTGTGGTTGGAGAGGGGGCTATGTTGATCAGACGAAGATCAATGGTCTAATGCTCATTGTGTTGTTTTGTATACTCTTGTATTTAGTATATCAAGCTATCTTCCATTAAAGTGGACACACGGTACACCACAACCCAGCAAGTTGTAAAGCTCATTGGCAGTCACACCATCAGTAAGGTGACAGTGAAAATCGGGGACCTGAAGCGGACCAAGATGGTGCGGACTATCAACCTGTACTACAACAACCGAACTGTGCAGGCCATTGTGGAGCTGAAAAACAAGTACGGGCTTTGCAGGCACCACCAGGTGCAGCTGTCTTGCGGGTGCAGAGCAGACATGTGCAGCGGTTCTGCATCCTCTCAGCCACAGCAGTGCTGGCAGAGAGGGACTGCAGTGAAGTGACAGCTTCTGAGGCTGTTGACAGCAGTGAATTTTAAAGGCATTGAGTGGCTCCCTAGGGGCAATGACAGTTCCTCACAGCCTGCCCAGGGACTCCAGGTTCTCTTGCCTTGTAGAAAACCTGTGCATTAGACAAAACAGCCGTGCATCTGCTCATAAAGCAGGAAGTATTCCTCCGAGTCTTCTCCACCGCATGTTCTTCCATTTCAACATGTCGTCTCCCCCCCCACCCCCCACAAGCCAGCATCTGGAGTAGGCATGTCATCAGTCTATGGCATTAGCTGCATGTGTTGGCTCCCCAGGGAGTCTTGGGTATTACTGAGCAGAGGTAGATGCGACTGGTCTGTTAAAGCTCAAGCACTGCTGTGCACACAAAAGGAGAAGGCAGCTAACCAGTGACTCAGGTTGCTGCCTAAAGTCTGCTCTTTGGAGAAGTCCTTGGCCTTGAAAGGGCTGTTGCCTGTCAGGGTAGGCTCTCCCCCAGAGAGTAAGCACAGCCACTGGTAATGGTTTCAGGGCTGCCACTTGATACTGGATAGCCAATTGGTGTGCTCTTCCCTGAGGAAGACTGTTTCTCCTGCTCTTATCATTCCTTAGTTGCCTGTAGTTCTGCTACAGTTGAGGCCTTGTGAGTTTTCTCCCGTCCACATTAGCATGTCTGTTGTTGTCTATTCAGGTAGTGTGTAGGTAGCCATGGTAGTGAAACTTAAGTGTAGCTTCTCTGACATGTCTAAGAGATAACAGTCTCCCAACAAACTTCCTGTTCCTCTGGTACTTAGGATCCTTCTGAAATGACCCCTGAGCCTTAGGTGCAGGACTTGAATTGTAGATATATCAGTTGGGACTGGACTCCACAGCTCTGCATTTTGATCCATTGCGGTTTTCTGCATTGGTCTCTATCTGTTGCAAAGAGAAGTCCCTTGATGGCGGCATGAGGATTACACTTACCCGACTACCCTGGAGAACGATCGTCTTATACTTTTTTCAGAGGAAACCATAAAGGAAAATTTTTTTCTTTGAATAGCCACTTAATTTCCTTAGAGAAATATGCAGGGTGGCCTTTCTCACACTGTCAGTCTTTTGTCACTGAGCTTTTGTCGTCTCTCCTAGGCCAGCTCGCTGGCACAAAGCCAAGAAAGTTCAGCTGACTCCTGGACAGACAGAAGTCAAGATTGACCTGCCGCTGCCCATTGTGGCCTCTAACCTGATGATCGAGTTTGCAGACTTCTATGAGAACTACCAGGCCTCCACAGAGACCCTTCAGTGTCCTCGCTGCAGTGCCTCCGTTCCTGCCAACCCCGGCGTCTGTGGCAATTGTGGCGAGAATGTATACCAGTGTCACAAGTGCAGGTAACTTATCCTGCACATCCAAGGCAAGCATGTGCCATCATCTCTCCTTTTACTCACCTTTTCTCTCCCGAACCTGTGCTCCCACTGACCTGAGCACTGTGGTTCCTCAGGTCCATCAACTATGATGAGAAGGATCCCTTCCTCTGCAATGCCTGTGGCTTCTGTAAATACGCCCGCTTTGACTTCATGCTTTATGCCAAGCCTTGCTGTGCAGTGGATCCCATCGAGAACGAAGAAGATCGAAAGAAGGTAAGGTCGCATCTGTCTTAGCCCTAGGTCATGGCTTGGCTCTGAGCTTTGGGGATTAGGAGCCAGGTGACAAATGTCAACCTCATCTGGTTCTGGTAGTAAAGGGCACTGGAGAGGGGGTGTCTGTTCAGGGAGACAGTGGGGCATTTGTCGTTGGAGCCAGGACAAAAGTTCTCACAGCGCTTGTGCTGCTTTGTGTCTGTGACTTGCTATGAGTCACTTTTCAGCAAGAAATTCTTTTAATCTAGTCCATATGCATTGCACACTGGTTGCCATAAAGACTAACATGCCACCTCTTAGGGTTGTCATGAAGGACAGATTGTGTGGAGCCATATGCCTGGTCTGTGTAGAGGACATGTTTCAGTAGGTGACTAGCACTTAATGCCACTAAGGGAAAATGAAGCTGAAAAGTCTTCCCTCAAGTACCTGTCTCTTTGCTCTAGGCTGTTTCCAACATTAACACACTTCTGGACAAAGCTGACCGTGTTTACCATCAGCTCATGGGACACCGACCACAGCTGGAGAACCTACTCTGCAAAGTGAATGAAGCCGCTCCAGAAAAGCCACAGGTGCTCCCAGACCAGAGGGTATTTGGGTCAGGAGTGGAAGGCTGCCCTTGGTGAGGTCATCCCTAGGGCAGAAGTCTCACATGTGGCCTCTTGGGATTGCAGGAAGACTCCGGAACGGCAGGGGGCATCAGCTCCACTTCAGCCAGTGTGAATCGCTACATTCTGCAACTGGCTCAGGAGTATTGTGGAGACTGCAAGAACTCATTTGATGAGCTCTCCAAAATCATCCAGGTAGGGAATGGGAGTAGCTTGCAGGGGGCTTTATGCTTTCAGAACAGCCCTCCCCCTAGCCAGGCTCCCGTTCTTAGTGTTGTCTTTGCCCAGCGGGCGATGCTGGCTCAGCAGCTGCACCAGTGGTTCCTCCCTCTCTGGGGGTGAGGGCCACTTGTCAGAGCTGTTTGAGTTTAGAATCAGCAGGCATAGTGGTGGTGGGACATTAGTAGACAACACATTTTTGTTTACTAGAGGGGTTCCTGGTTTCTAAAAGTGAGTGCTGAGATTCTGCTCCCTGTTCTTGGCTGCTGTGTTCTCAGGCTGGAGAGTCAGGGCACTCCAGCTGCAGTTAGCCAAGGTGGGCCATGTTTTCCTTTAATATTTCCACGCGGTATCCATGGGTAGGATGCTGTCCATCAGCAGTGGATCCTCGTCCCAGAAGAGTAGTCAGTTGTCCTGTCTCCCTAAGTTGCTGATAACCTTTGCCAAATGATCTAGCTTTCTAACCCTTTAAAAGACAGTGTTTGTGGCAGTGAAGAGTTCAAGCCCGTGATCAGCCTGATTTCCAATTCTGCCCTTGACCTTGGTCAAGGCAGTCATTCTCCTCTGTTGAATGAGGATAAAATAAATAAGTGGTAGGGTTATTGAGAAGAATAAATTCTATCATACACGTAAATTCATAGCAAACCAATTTTCCTCTTTCTCCTTTATTTGTTGATTTCTTTCTTATTTTTCCATTCTTAGAAAGTTTTTGCTTCACGCAAAGAGCTCTTAGAATATGATCTGCAGCAAAGGGAAGCAGCCACAAAGTCATCCCGAACATCCGTGCAGCCCACGTTCACTGCCAGCCAGTACCGTGCTTTGTCTGTCTTAGGCTGTGGCCACACCTCCTCCACCAAGTGCTATGGCTGTGCCTCAGCTGTCACAGAGCACTGCATCACTCTACTGAGGGCCCTGGCCACCAATCCAGCTCTGAGGCATATCCTCGTCTCCCAGGGCCTCATCCGAGAGCTCTTTGATTACAACCTCCGCAGAGGGGCTTCAGCCATTCGTGAAGAGGTCCGCCAGCTCATGTGCCTCCTGACTAGGTCAGAACTTGCTCCTTGACCCAGGGTGGCAACAGCAATGCTAGCACTAGGAGTGCAAAGTTGAGCCAAGCAGTAGGCTGGTTTATCCCAGAGGAAGTGAGGGAAGATGGTAGGTGAGTGGATGGGGGAAGCACCACAGTCAGCTCTTTGAGTGTGCTGCTTGGTGGTGCTTTGTTGGTTCAGGTGGTGTGTCCTGTGAGTGACCTGTTGGTTCAGGTGGTGGTGTGTCCTGAGGGAACTTCCTTGGTGGGAGAGGATAAGGGAGTAAAGTAACACTTGAACTCAAAAAAATTGCAGAAAAAAAATCAAGAAAAAGAAGTCAGAGGGGGTTTAGGGATGAGTACTTAGACTCTAGTCAGAAAGGACTGGGCTCAAGACCTGGCACTGGGCACTGTGTGCCTTGGACAAAAGACTCATCTGAGAAATATCAGTAATAGCAACTACCTTAAAGATGGTGATGTTAGAGGTGAAAATTCAGTAAGTGGGGTCTGGAGAGAAGGCTCGGGCTGGAATTCTGTTCCCGGCTGGGACAGGCCTATTCCAGGATGCCGAGAGTGGCAGAGGCCTGCAGAGCTGGAGAGGATACAGGTGGTGTATTAGCACTTGGAAACAGCACATCCTGTAGGGTCCTGAGTACTATTTGAGCATTTGGGTTCCTGGGTGTGTAGTGTGTTTTGCTGTTAATAACAGTAGAGATGTTATGAAGGAGGAACATAGAAGGGAAGTGGGGTGTTGTGTAGGAAGTGATATGGACTCAGGGTTTGGAGATGGACACCAGCAGCTCCTAGGGCCCCACCACCCGCACCATGACCCTCCATGTTAATGCATGCATCCTTCTATTGCTGTCCTTACGAAAAGGGGCTGTATTAATCCCTCCCATCATAGGCCCAGTAAGTTCAAAGATGTAGTCTTGCTCCTGGGAAGAAGGTAGAAAAGTTGGGGCCAGATAGCCCTTGCCATCCATGCATCCATTTTCTCTGGGCTCTGGGTGTGAAGACGGCCATGGTGTGCATGCTCACTGTGACAAACAAGACTCTTTGCTTCCCCAGAGATAACCCAGAGGCCACCCAGCAAATGAATGACCTGATCATTGGCAAAGTCTCCACAGCCCTGAAAGGCCACTGGGCCAATCCTGACCTGGTAAGCAGAGCAGCTGTCCTTTCTGACCTCTTCCTTGCGGTCCTTCTTTGTCCCTGACCGCTTCTCCAGGCCAGTGTTGAAGACCAAAGTGGGAGGGACCAGACTATGTGCAGAGAGTTTGTTGTCAACTAGAGCCTGTAGCACGGGGTCTCTGATGTCTCCTTGTCCTGGTAGGCCTCCCCTGACTAGAGATTTTAGTAGGAGACCTGTAATCAGAGTTTAGATCCTGACTCCCCTCATCCTGTTGTCCTTCCAGGCAAGCAGCCTTCAGTATGAGATGTTGCTGCTGACAGATTCCATCTCCAAGGAGGACAACTGCTGGGAGCTCCGCTTACGCTGTGGTGAGCTTGGGGACCATCTGGGTGGGTGCTTTTCAGAAAACAGAAAGGTGCAGTCCTGTTACCCAGGCAAGAGGTAGGAGGAAGATGACTCGGGCAGCCTTGCTGGGGCAGGTGACCCATGTGTACTGATTGTGGCTTCTTCTCATCACCAGCACTCAGTCTTTTCCTCATGGCTGTGAACATCAAAACACCAGTGGTTGTTGAGAACATCACCCTTATGTGCCTGCGGATCTTACAGAAGCTGATTAAGCCACCTGCCCCAACCAGCAAGAAAAACAAGGTGATGTGCCATTGGGCATGAGTGGGGTAGGGGGGAGGTGATGGGGCTTGAGGAGTTACATAGCCTCTGAGCACTGTACCCTGCTTCCTCAAGGTCACCTCTCTGACTGATGTGATCACCAGGCTGGCTTTAGTTCAGCAGAGGTGGGTTGGGATTTTTGAGAAGTGTAGTGTAATATAAACTTAACAGTATAAAAGCCTAGAGCAGAGCAGGACCTTTGAAACCTGAGACAGACGGCCTGTGACTCCCACAGGGTGTCACGCCCTTCACTACACCTGCACCTTTGTACATGCTCTATGAATATGGGTGGAAACCCATGACCCTAAAATAGATTTGAGGTCAAATCCCAGGTCTGCTGCTTACTGACATCAAGACATCAAGACTGACATCAAGCTAGTTGTATTCTTCAGTTTGCTCATCTCTGAGATGTAAAGCAGTGACCACCTCGAAACTTATAAAAAATAAATGATGTAATGAATTCTTTGAGTCTAAGGATGGTTTGACTTAATTTGTGTCTAAGACCTAGGACCTAGTGTGGTATCCAGCATGCAATAGCTGCTCAGTAAGTCTTCATTAAGTGGAGAGTAAAACTCTTAACTGCAGTCACATGTGTGGCTGTACGAAGCCAGCACTCCGAAGTCTGTGGCTTCAACGTCAGCATGGAGATGGCACTCCTCACGTGGGTGCAGACCTTATGTGGGTGTTGATAGGATTAGCAAGAGCTGGGGCAGCAGAGCTGCCTGTTGTTTTTCATGAAGCTCCTGGAGTGTCAGTGCAATTTCAAGCTGGGGCCTCGGTGTGCAGGTTACATCTCACCTTGTTCTGCTCCCTCATTCAGGATGTCCCTGTCGAGGCCCTCACTACAGTGAAGCCATACTGCAATGAGATCCATGCCCAGGCACAGCTGTGGCTCAAGAGAGATCCCAAGGCATCTTACGAAGCCTGGAAGAAGTGTCTGCCCATCCGAGGTGTGTGTCTTCCCTCTGGCCACTCAACAGCCCCTGCTTCCACTGTGCTTTCCTGCTTACCCCTGCTTTTGCCTTGCAGGGGTGGATGGCAATGGGAAGTCCCCCAGCAAGTCAGAGCTCCACCGTCTCTACTTGACTGAGAAGTACGTGTGGAGATGGAAACAGTTCCTGAGCCGGCGAGGGAAGAGGACCACCCCTCTCGACCTCAAGCTGGGCCACAACAACTGGCTGCGGCAGGTGAGTGCCCTCCACCTGCCGTTTTCCGCCCTGCTTTCTCGCTCTCCATTTACTGTTGTTCACGTTCTTTCAAATAGAAGTTCTTGAGTGCAGCCCCCAGTAGGGACAGGTCTGTACAGCTGTCCTCTGCTGCTTGTGCCCCCTGACATGCCCCCCAGTTCCCCCAGAGAGGCAAACCAGTGCCTGTATTCATCTCCCTTGCTGCCTTCTGTTATTGAGGTTCGCTATTCTCTCCCTCCTTCAAGCTAAGTTTTCAAGAATTAACAGCACCCAGGAGGCACCTGGTCTGCATAGCAAGTTTCAGGCCAGCCAAGGCTACATAGTAAGACCTTGTCTCAAACCACCCCCATCCCCACCCCTCCCCTCAAGAAAGTCTTTCTCTGTTTTCTGTTGCTAAGCAAGAGATGTTCAGCTTACGCTGAACTAGAGTTAGCCCACCAACAGGTATCTCCAAGAAAGAACTCTCAAGGGCGTGCCAATGAGAATGCTCATTGGATTTCTCCTCCCTCATTTACATTTGGTACTATTCTGATTCCCCTTCTGTTGCTCTGGTAAAATACCAACCAAAAGCAACTTTAGAAGGAATAGAGTTACTTGAATTGTACATCCAAGTCGCAGGCCATCACTGATGGAAGTCAGGGCAGAAACTCAAGGCAGGAACTTGAAGCAGAAACTATGGAGGAACACTGTTTGCTGGCTTGCTTGCTCACGGGCTCATCCTTAACTAGCTTTCTTATAGCTCAGGACCACCTGCCTGGGGATGGTGCCACCTGCAATGGGCTGGGCCCTCCTGAGTCAATTAACAATCAAGACAGTATCTCACAGGCATGCTCACAGTCCAATCTGATAGTTCCTCAGTTGGGGCTCTTTTGAGGTAATTCTGCACTTTGTCAAGTTGACAGTTAATGCTAATGAGGGGCAGGTGTGCTCTCCAAGTTGCCTGGAGAATTTTCTGTGAAGCAAGGAAGCTCTCGCAGCCTTTCTCAAGTCTGCAGCCACTGGGCACTGGGTTAACTGGTAGTGTGGACCCTTCACTGTGCCCAGAGAGAGTCAGAATTCTGGATGTGTGGAAGTCAGCTCATGTTCTGGGCCTAGAAAAACAGGGTGGCCTCTGAGCCGGCCCTATTTCCTCTCCCGTGTCTGGCAGGTACTCTTTACCCCAGCGACACAGGCAGCACGGCAAGCAGCGTGCACCATCGTGGAAGCTCTTGCTACTGTCCCCAGCCGCAAGCAACAGGTCCTTGACCTCCTCACCAGGTATCATGTGGGGGTAGGGTAGGTTGGGACAGTGGCTAGCATAGTTGAGCCTTTTCCTTGTGCTCTGGTGAATACATAGGTCAGGGTTGGGAGGCACCCTGAGTGGTATATAGCCATCTTGGTCCCTGCCACAGAAACCACACAGAGCTTTAGGAATATTAGTGGTAAAACAGCAGTGGGTATTCATTGAACGCCTCTGAGCACAGGCATAATCGTCACTCATTGTCCTCTGCAGTCCTCGAGCAGTGAGCACGGAGGTACAGGTGCTCAGAGGCTTGGCAGCCATTCCCTGAAGTGTTGTGAATCCTTTCAGCAAGGGAAGCGTGAGGTTTCTCAGATGACCTCCATCCACCTCAAGGAGGAGGGAAGAGAGGCTGAGCAGTAGATACAGAGGAGGGAGCCACTGGGTTCTGCGATGTTAGTCCCTAAGGGTGCCCTGTCTCTGGTGCAGTTACCTGGATGAGCTGAGTGTAGCTGGGGAGTGTGCTGCAGAGTACCTGGCTCTCTACCAGAAACTCATCGCCTCGTGTCACTGGAAAGTCTACCTGGCTGCTCGGGGAGTCCTGCCCTATGTGGGCAACCTCATCACCAAGGTGATCTGTCCCTTCCCCAGTTCCTCCTCTGCTTTGAAAGGCTCTTTTGTTGGATTCTTGTTTTCTGAGACATTATTTCTGAAAATAATAAAAAAATAATTATTTTCCAGACTTTACTGTAACTAGAAGGCCTGTGGCAGTCTGTTGGGGGAATTTCAGCTGTTTCAGGGTTAAGCAGTTCCTCGGCAGTATTCCAGCCATCTTTGGCTTCTTGGAAAGGCATTTTTCAAGGATTAGAATGAACGCGTGACTTTTGAGCACCTTTGGTTGGTGCTACATCATGGGACGATGGTGGAGGTGGCCCCTATCACACTGTGCTTGTCATCCTGTTTAGGAAATCGCCCGCTTGCTGGCCCTGGAGGAGGCCACCCTGAGCACAGATCTGCAGCAGGGCTATGCCCTTAAAAGTCTCACAGGTAGAGAGCCACCCAGCCCTTCCCTTGGGTATGCTTTAGGCCTGAGCCGCTGCTCCTTGGTGCCAGTCAACTCCTCTCTGGGACTTTTTTCCTCGTAGATGGGCCTGCACTTCTGAGTCCTCACTGCTGGCCGTTTGGCTCATTGAGCATCTGATCTGTTCTGTGCCATGTGCAAAGGAAGATTTTCCTTGTTTTTTTCTTTTCTCCTTTCTTTGGATAGCCCAGGCCTTCCGTATTCTCTTCCTGAGCTCTCACAGCAGGTTTTCCTGTCCCTGCAGGCCTTCTCTCCTCCTTTGTAGAGGTGGAGTCCATCAAAAGGCATTTTAAGAGCCGCCTGGTGGGCACTGTGCTGAATGGGTACCTGTGCTTGCGGAAGCTAGTGCTGCAGAGGACCAAGCTCATCGATGAGACACAGGACATGCTGTTGGAGATGCTAGAGGACATGACCACAGGTAACGCCCCGGGGCCGCTTGAAGCTGCTGAGGTGCACATGTGCACTGTCTCTGAGTGCCACAGTACCAGAGGATGGGTGACAAATCTCACACTTGGGGAGAGAAGCTGAACTCATGTGTACTTTTCTTGGGTTGAGCTCATAGGGAAGGAAGGGGTTGGAGGTCTCAGGCTGGTATCTTCAGTCATCTGGAATGTCAGTGGCCTTGCTGTGTTCTTGCTACCTTTTCCTTATACAGCTCCACCCTGTCTCTCTTCTGCACTGTTTATCCTGTTACTCTACTGTTGCGTTCTTAGAACTCTAGATTTTGTAGCCAAGAGACTTCCCCTTTCTTTCTTTCTTTCTTTCTTTCTTTCTTTCTTTCTTTCTTTCTTTCTTTCTTTCTTTCTTTCTCTTTCCTTTCCTTTCCTTTCTTTAGGGGGGAGTGGTTAAGACAGGGTTTCTCTGTGTAGCCTTGGCTGGCCTTACACTCGCTCTGTAGACCAGGCTGGCCGAACTCAGAGACCTGCAGAGTGCTGGGATTGAAGGCATGCACCTCCACCTCTCTGCTGAGACTTCTCATTTCTTAACTTTCTCATAATCTATGAAACGTATTTGTGCCTGATCACTCTGTTTAAATTTCCTGTGGCCTATTCTACTGTTTGTCTTTCCGCTTCTTAGATGGTGTTCTCAAACTCTGGTGTTTTACAGTTTGGGTGGTGACTTGACTTCTTATTTCTGAAGTTTATTGTTGAAATTCTTTAGAAGCTGGGAATGATGGCACCTGCCTATTATCCAGCACTTGGGAGGCTGAGGCAGGAGGATTGGTGTGGGTTACATGACAAAATCCTGCCTCATAGAACTAAGAGAACACGTGCAGTGGTGGTGCACACCTTTAATCCCAGCACTAGGGAAGCAGAGACAGGTAGATCTCTGAGTTCAAGACCAGCCTGGTCTGCAGAGCAAGTTTCGGGACAGCTAAGGCTACACAGAGATCTTGAAAAAAACAACAAAAACAAAAACCCACTAAGAGAAGAGCTGGAGAATGCTGTGCTCCAGAGCTCTTGCTGCTCTTGCAGGGAGTCTGAACTTGGTTCCAGCACAGCTCACAACCACCTGTGACTCCACTCCCAAGGAATCCAACACCCTCCTGGCCTCCTTCAAACACACACACACACACACACACACACACACACACACACACACACACATAGACATTAGTGAAAATCAATAAAAGCAGAGGAAAAGAACATTCTTCAGGCCCTGTGCAAGCTGGTCTTCTCCAGGTGTGACTGCTGTCTCTGTGAGGACCCCTAGGCTGTCCCTAGCATGCCTTCATCCAACTTTCTCACACTTTGTGGTAGTGTAAAGTTTGGGTGTCGCACATGTGGAAGGGGATGACTTGTTGGCTCTCGTATTTGTCCCCCGACTCGCTACTATTATTGTAAAGAACAGTTTGCTTTCAGTTGTGTGGCTGGAGAAAAGAGAAAGTGGTTCCTAGTTGATCTTCATACCGAGAGTTTAGCTATGTTGCTAAGGGACCAGATGTGGGATGGCTAGAAGGGTGCAGGGTACACAGTCTTCCCATCCTGGCAGGCCATGGAAACTAAAGCTTAAGACCCAAACTGCTGTGACTGCTTCTCTCTGGGCCCAAACTACTTCTGTAGGCTTTTGTTCTTTACTAGTGTAATAGTTCACTGTCAATTTGAAGTTGTTTTCAAGTACTGGGTGTGGGGAGTTCAGCTAGTGACCCTCATCTGCCTGACTACCCAAGAGGGAAGTCCTTGGGTGTTTTTGGGAGCCTGTTTGGGGGAAAGGATGCTAGGTCAAAGGAGGTGTGGTCCTTCTCCTTAAGGGAAGTTGTGCTCCCAGAGAGAGCAGAAAAGCACATAGCTAGCTGTGATGTAGGGGATTGATTTGGGGTGTATGATTATTGCAACTGGAACTACTGATATTCCCGGGTAGGGCACTCAGAATCTGAAAAATGGTGTTTCATTGCCTCAGCTCAGTTCATGTGGCTGAAGCATTTTCCTAACTCGTGGCCACTTTGCTCTCTGGCAGGAACAGAGTCTGAAACCAAAGCCTTCATGGCTGTGTGCATTGAGACAGCCAAGCGCTACAATCTGGATGACTACCGGACTCCTGTGTTCATCTTTGAGAGACTGTGCAGCATCATCTACCCTGTAAGCAGTGTGCTTGTTATTATAATATCATTATCACCAGATCCACTGACAAAAAGTAGAAGTAGCTTCCTAGTTTCCCTCCTCTAATGAGAGGAAAGCTGGTGGGCCAAGATTAGCCTTTGTCTGTTTTTAGGACAGGGTTTCTCTAGCTTTGGAGCCTATCCTGGAACTACCTCTGTAGACCAGGCTGGTATCAAACTCACAGAGATCCTCCTGTCTCTGCCTCCTGAGTGTTGGGATTAAAGGTGTGCGCCACCACTGCCTGGCATAATTTGCCTTTTTAAAAATTAGATCTCACAGCCCATTGCAGGTGCAGCAGCAGTTTTGGAATAAAGTTGGGTGTATTGTCAACTCTTCCTCCTCTTCTGCACCTTGGGATATGCATGCTAGCCACATATGTGTCTTTCCTATGGTCTGGTCCAGAGACCTTTCTTATTGTTGAAACACCAACATCCTCAGTTACTGATGAAAGAACATTGGGGTTGACGTGCCTGAGTATATCACTGAGAGAAACCCCTTCTCTACTCCAAGTCTCCAGTGATTCTTGCCCAGCCTATGGCTGGTCTGCCTCTCACCAGACAGCACCTCGTTCCATTAGGCTGTCTCTCCTCGTTAAGCTGCGAGGAGTGTGTGGTGCTTCAAGTGCTTACATAGTGTTTAGAATGACCTTGGGGCCACTGTCCGTAAGAGTGTGTGCTGCACTTGCTGTGTTTTCCTCCTGGTGCCCACAGAACAGTCAGTGCTGTAACTCTTCTCTGCTGTCCCTTCTGACATGTCCTTTTCCTTTAGGAGGAGAATGAAGTCACTGAGTTCTTTGTGACCCTGGAGAAGGATCCCCAGCAAGAGGACTTTCTACAGGGCAGGATGCCTGGAAACCCGTATAGCAGCAATGAGCCAGGCATCGGGCCTCTTATGAGGGACATAAAGAACAAGATTTGCCAGGACTGTGACTTGGTGGCTCTTCTGGAGGATGACAGTGGGATGGAGGTAAGAGGCTGTGCTGGTCACTCACCAGCAGTGTGGGCTGGGTCGCACCTGGGTGTTTCTTGTATGTCATTGGTTAACCAGGGAGGAAGTTAGTCTGTAAAGTGGGGCTAATATCCCATCTTCTACCTCTGCTGCTGGTAAGGCCAGTGACCCATGGAAGGCTCTGACAAGTTCCTGGCATGAAACAGGAGGAAACTTGGTAGTTGTTGCTTGGAGTAGTGGTAGGATTTTGTTACTGTTGCTTCTGGAAGAGTTTTCTAGAGGTTCCAGGTTAGTGGAGCCCCAGGGATCTTGGTGTTTTGACTCTGGTGTATGGGTCACAGCTCCTGTTAACACCTTGAGCCTTATGCTTCTGGCAGATGACTTCCCAGGTCTGGTGTTACCATCTGTGTGACTAAAGGCAAAGGTGGTTTTTCTGGTGCTGAGCCCAAAATGGGCTCAAGATAAAAAGTCTTCAGTTGGATCAGAGTTGGAATCCATGGTGGGTTAAGGGTCTTTGTCTCCAGCATTGCACACAGAATGCTGGGTGTAGTGCACACACATTTTCTCCAGAGCTAAGTGTTGACAGAGCCCTGTGATGAGTGGCAAGTGTAGCCCATGAACCCTTGCCTAGGCACCTTCAGTCTGCATGTGGAGTCATATGCAGTCACGTTAGTAATCCCCTCCTCCACTTTTCAGCTCCTGGTGAACAATAAAATCATCAGCCTGGACCTGCCCGTGGCGGAGGTTTACAAGAAGGTCTGGTGTACCACCAATGAGGTATGTGCTTGCTTTCTCTCCAGGAGCTGGAGTGGGCCGCCTTTTCTGCCTTAAGGACTGATCTAATGGAACGGATGCTAATCATGGCCCATGTGTGGTCACTGTAACTCTACTTCCTTTCTGTGTGTGAAGCAAATCCATCATCTTGTCAGCTTGGGAGGCATTTAGCTAATGTGGGTCAGGTAGACTTCAAGGAATCTTGAGTGACCTTACACCTTTGCTTCTCACCTCTGACCTGAGGCTGGACCTCTAGGGTCCCCAGGATGGTGCCTGGCACAGACAGACTATCCCAGCAGCTCCTTCTTGAATATCCCAGGCTGTGGATGTCAGTTTGGTAATTGGGATGGACCCTCTGTATTGTGTGCGGTAAATGAAGACTGTGGTCTGTCCATAAGAAAGACTGATGTACCTGTTCTCTGTTCCTGAAACTTGAACCACATGCTTCGGTCCAGTTACACTTGTTTGTCTTGATGGGCACAGGCTTAGAATTGGGCCTCGACTTCTAGCCTAGGCAAGCATGCTGTCCAACCTTGTCTAACAGGTCTAATCAGCACAGGACTCAGCTCGGAGTAAAACATTTGAGGACTAGTTGTCAGAGTGCTTACCTAGCATTTAATGACACCAGCTAGGATTGCATCTCTGCAGTGCTTCACAGTGCCAGGCCAATAGCAGACACTGAACAAAGTGAGTCTCTTCTGTCTAAGTGAAAACTAGGCTGCTTTACATCTCCACTGTTAAAGAATGGAGGCTTATATCATCACGGCATTGAGCAAGTTCAAGGGTGACTTTTTTTTAAGTCTACTTCTCCAAATTTCTCTGCTTAGGGAGAACCCATGAGAATTGTATATCGAATGCGGGGGCTACTGGGTGATGCCACTGAAGAGTTCATCGAGTCCCTGGACTCCACCACAGGTATGGCGCTCTACATAGACAGTGCTGCATATTGAACTTTGGGCCAGAGCAGCCATGTCCCAGAGGACAGTAGCCTGTGCTCTGCATCACAATTGTAGGGACAAAAGACAGGCATCCATGGCCTGATTTGGATACTTATTGGGATAAAAACATTCAAGCTGCAGTTAGCAGACTTGATCAGATTTCTTCCTGCCTTAGCTCTCTGTTCCATTGAAACAGTTGAAAAAGTATTTGCCTGTACTTTGTTGTAATAGCAGAAAACATTAATTAACTTCCACTTCGAGCAAGGCTCCTTATGGGAGTGAGAGCATATAGGTCACAATAATGACCTTTATTGCAGACCGAGAAAGAGCCACGTGTTCAGCCCAGGGAAGGGTTGTGTGTTTTGATCCTTTTACTTTGAGTTTCAATTTCTTTCCTCCTCTTCATTTCCCTTTCCTCCCAGATGAAGAAGAAGATGAGGAAGAAGTATACAAGATGGCCAGTGTGATGGCCCAGTGTGGGGGTCTAGAATGCATGCTTAACAGACTAGCAGGAATCAAAGATTTTAAGCAGGGACGCCACCTTCTAACAGTGAGTTGTGGGCAGTCTGGTGGGGGCTCTCTCCACACAAAGCTATGATCACTGGGCCACTTGTCACTAGAGGGCAGTGTGGTGCAGCAGAGACCAGTGCAAGCCAGTGAAGGGCCTGGCGTTATCCCAAACTTTTGACATCTAAGCCTCCCACCGCTTTCCTCCTGGCCTACTCCACCTAAAAACCAGGGTGGTGGCAGTCTTCTCCAGTATCTCTTTAGGTGTCAGAGGGACCAATAACTGTTTCCCTAAAGACTGCTCTTGTGCTAATCATCATTGTTGTTTTATGATTGCCTCTTAAATAGATTTTGATTTCTCCTGTCCTAGGCTTTTGTCTGGAGGGGCCTCTGTCTCACTAGTCAGGGGATTCTAGTGGAACCACAGAGATTTCACTAATATCTTTACCTTCCAGTGTGTTCAATAACTCTTTTTTTTTAATATTTATTTATTTATTATGTATACAATATTCTGTCTGTGTGTATGCCTGCAGGCCAGAAGAGGGCACTAGACCCCATTACAGATGGTTGTGAGCCACCATGTGGTTGCTGGGAATTGAACTCAGGACCTTTGGAAGAGCAGGCAATGTTCTTAACCTCTGAGCCATCTCTCCAGCCCGTGTTCAATAACTCTTGTGTCATTTAAGTGGCCTACCTGGTTCTTGTCCCCCATAGGCTACGCGTATTGGGGTGTTCTGTCTGCTACTAGTTCAGAGTCTTGGGTGCTTGGTTTCCCCGGGATGGTGGGACACCAACTAATCTATTAAGAACCCCTGTCACTGCTATCATGTAAGGGTAGTAGAGAGAAATCTGGAGAATTTTGCCACTTGCTGCCAACCTTGTATGGGAGCCCAGCCACCTGACCCTGCCATTTAAGGGTCACCTCTCCTTGCACTGCAGGAGTATCTGCTGATTGACACTCATGCTTGCACATTTTACAGACGTGGGTGGTGCTCTCGTGGCTCTGAACTGGCCTCTCTTCACAGGTGCTGCTAAAGCTGTTTAGTTACTGCGTAAAGGTGAAAGTCAACCGGCAACAGCTGGTTAAGCTGGAAATGAACACTCTGAATGTCATGCTGGGGACTTTAAACTTGGTAAGAGTGCGGGCCACAGATGATGAAGATGGGCTTTGGCAGTCCTGAGTGAGAGATCTCAGCTCTCAGCCTGGTTCTTCAGTCTTCTTCTCCTGGTGACTCACACTCATGCTGCTCTCGTGGCATCTCAGAGCTTCCTGTCCCTTTGCTGAGTGCAGAGTCGAGACCAGAAGCAGAAGTCTATAGAACAGACCCAATACTGCAAGGAAGTAGTGCCTCTCTCTCCTCAGGGCACCCAAGAATGAGGCCCAGAACATCCCATTTCCACTGTCTCCCTCTCAGATATGCATTGCACGCATGTACACTTGCACACATGCGTGCATACACACTCTGGGCTTTAGGACCATGAAAGGCAGCAGAGGTCACCAGCAGTGAGTGGCTGTGGTTGTGTCCTGAGAGTCACTGGGTCTCCTCCTTCAGGCTCTGGTAGCTGAACAAGAGAGCAAGGACAGCGGAGGAGCTGCTGTGGCTGAGCAGGTGCTGAGCATCATGGAGATCATTCTAGATGAGTCTAATGCAGAGCCCCTGAGTGAGGACAAGGTGAGTGGGGGCCTGGTCCCTCTGCCCATAGACACCGGGAACCAGCAGTGGGCTTGTTTGAAGCTAGCTGAACTCAACTCAAAATGGCTGAACTCATGTTAGGAATGACCAGGGCTCTAATCAGGGTGATGTCGTTGTACTGAGTCTGAGAACTTGCATTCAGGGGGAACAAAGCTGCCAAGGATGTTCTTTCAGTCTGAAGGTGCTCATTCATGGAACCCAGGCATGACCTGGATGAATAGGCAGTATGTAGTTCAGCCCTTCAATTTACAGTTGAGAGGTGTTGTGACTGGTGCAGACCTTCACTGCAGTCTCTCCCATCTGTACCTGGACTTCTGCCTTCTGGGGTTGGTGATTTAGGCTAGGCCTGTGACCCCAGGAGTGTCTAGCAGTCCTCCCTTCTCCTGGGGAGCAGGATGTTGCATTGGTGTAATGTGGCCATCTGAGAGCCATCACAGCAGCTTGGAAATTCAGCAGTGGAAATCTAGGCAGCTTATTAATAAGTTCTTGCAAGTACTAAAGAACAGAACAGTTCTGTCTGGTGAGAGTGGCTGACTTTGGGGTCTGTTCTTGGCTACAGCCACCATCCTGACTTCCATCCTCTTCTGTTGCAGGGCAACCTCCTCCTCACGGGTGACAAGGATCAACTGGTGATGCTCTTGGACCAGATCAACAGCACCTTTGTTCGCTCCAACCCTAGTGTGCTCCAGGGTCTGCTGCGTATCATCCCATACCTGTCCTTTGGAGAGGTGGAGAAGATGCAGATCCTGGTGGAGCGGTTCAAGCCTTACTGCAGCTTCGATAAGTATGAGCCTGGAGTTGATACAGCAAGCCTGGGGCGGGAGGGTGCTCACAGAAATCCCAAGCTAGCTTTGTGAGACTGAGCGAGTCATCTGGTTGTTGAGTGTTTTGTGTGTGTGATTTGGAATTTAAGGGACTTTGTCTAGTGGTGTGGCAGTCATCAAATCACATTATATTAAAACAGTTCTGAAAGGGAATGACGGGGGAAAGACCTGACTAGGTGGGGGGAGCTACACTTGCAAAAGCCCGTAGATGCAAAAGAACAATGCGAGCTTGGGCACAGGGTAGGTGAAGGGAGAGTGGCAGGGTCCTGGTCTGATGTCTCCCTTCCCTGTAGGAGTTTAGACTAGATCCTCTACGTGGTTCACATAGTTTTCACCCAAGAGGGTGATGTGAGCTCTGCCTTTATGCTGGGACCTTTTATGCTCTCTAGGTACGATGAAGACCACAGTGGGGATGACAAAGTCTTCCTGGATTGTTTCTGCAAAATTGCTGCCGGTATCAAGAACAACAGCAATGGGCACCAGCTGAAGGATCTCATCCTGCAGAAGGGAATCACCCAGAATGCTCTAGACTACATGAAAAAACATATCCCCAGTGCCAAGAAGTAAGGCGCCCTTCCTGGGGCTCTGTGCCCCCTCCTCATACATGACCATTTTTTCTCAACGTGTGTGGTGTGTGCCCTGTGTCCCTCTTCCTTCAGGGACCTGTCCAGTGCCACTCAGCCACTGTAGAGTCCTGGGACTTTTTCTGCTTCTGTTCAAGTGCTCATTTTTATCTGACTTCTCAGCTGGATTTACCCTTACTGACCACTTATTACATTCTTGAAAGATCCTGTTTGAACAAGCTAGACTCGGCAGCAGATTTTCAGCGTTGCTTCCTGGCTGCTCATGTGCTCTTGCTGTTTTGCAGTTTGGATGCTGACATCTGGAAGAAGTTTTTGTCTCGCCCTGCTCTGCCTTTTATTTTGAGGCTTCTTCGGGGATTGGCCATGCAGCACCCTGCCACTCAGGTGAGTGACCAGCATGTCTGTGGACCTCATTCTGCAGGCAGGACAGATAACAAGAGGAAGTCATAAACCATCTGTGTACAACCAGCAAGTCACCTGTGGTGTGGCTTACCCCGTGGCCTAATGCTTCTAGGTCAGCTGCTCTAATTCTCTGTGTGCAGTGAGTCCGACAGTGTGAGGGCTCAGCATGCTGCAGTTGAATTGAGAGTTCTGGCTGACACTACAGATGGCTGACCGTTCAGTCATTGGATGTTTGAAACTTCATCACCACTGTTTTCTGCTCTGCCTCAGGCAGCTGACAGCTTTGTGGCCCACTCCTGACCTCTCAGCCCTGTTGTCCCATGTGTTGTCCCATGCGGATGATGTGGGCTCCAAGTTTTCTTTCCACCCCATTTTAGATGGCTATAGATTCATTGGAGAAGCATCTTGCTGAACTTCAGCATATATTAAAACCAACAGTGAACTTAGTACTGAGTCCCTCTTCTGCCCTTGCATAGTGTCCACGTTCCTCTGTGCCCCTCTCACAGACCCTTGCTAAGCTCTCCATTTCTGTAATGGGGTCTATTTCCATGAAGGTGGACCCATGGGCCATGTAACCTTGGGATTGTTTTTTCCATTCTTCGGGATTTTTTGGAGCTTTTTCTGGGCCATTGCACATGTTTTGTGTCCTTTCTATTCATGAGTAGTGTCCTACCATAGGGTACATCCCAGTCTGTACCCATCCTCCTGTTAAAGGACAACTAGTCATTTCCCATTTGGAGCACTCCTTACCAAGCTGCTGTAAAATTCAGGGACAGGTTTTGTTTGAATGTTTTTGTTTTCTGGGGGAAATGCCCAAAAGTGTGTAGCTACTGGGATAGTAGCTGGTGGGTAGTTGTTGGTGGGTTAGTATCTACACATTTAGTTTATAGGAACCTGCCAGGCCAGCAGTGTGGTTCAGTAAGTAGTAACACTTGCCATGCCAGCCTGACCTTCTGAGTTACATTCCAGAATCCATACAGGAGTGGAGGGAGAGAACTGGCTTGGACAGTTTTCCTCGGCCCCCTACACACGTGTCTATGCTCACATTGACATATCACACACGGCAGTTATAAAAAGAAGCCGCCAGATTCTCCTGGAGTAGCAGGCCCATTTTACATTTCTGGCAGCAGTACATGAATGGCCCAGTTCTTGTCTTTGCTGCACTTGCTGGCTATTTTTACCCCGTCCGTGCTGCTGAGTGCAGTGCTGCCTGGCTGTGGTTTTGACTTGCATTTCCCCGATGGCTAATGATGCTACACTGCCTTCCCTGTGCTTCATCTGTACAGGTCTTTTGCATGAAATGGCTCTTGTGTCTCGCCATTTTCTAGGTAGATGGTATAAGGTTTAATGCTGAGTTTTGAGAATCCATAGAGTTAATTATTTTGCTTTCATAACGTTCTGCATTGAATATAGTTCTGCATTCTCGTTTGGCAGCCTGTTCTGATAACTCACCTCAGAAGTGTAGTGACTCAGCCATATACAGTGAAGGTCTTACTCAAATCTCTGTGGCTGCTAGCCTTTGTCTCAGTCCACAGACAGCCACAGATGTATCCTTCATGGTAAGATTTTGCACACATTGTTTCCACTTCTTTGTAACAGCTGGATTTTGCATAGTGTACCAAGGAACAGCTGTGATTTGGCCAAAGGCAAAATGTGATGGCTTTTGCATCTTACTGTGCAGTGCGAGCTGGCCAAGTCTTCCCTGTGAAGCTCAGGCTAGCCTCAAAGGCCCAGCCATTTTCCTGCCTTAGCTCCTAAGTGCTCGGATTACAGGCGTGCACCACCATACTCGGCTTAGGAGTGTGGAGCTCCCTCCAAGGCAGTGCCATGATTGCTGCAAGAAGTTAGAAAGATGATGAACGTATGTATGGTGGGCTTTTGTCATGATCCAGTGGCAGCTCGAGCAACTTAGTGAATGGGCTCAGCAGAGACCTGGGAGTTGTTTAACTGGGATTTGGAAAAAGAAGGGGCTTAGTAACTTTAGAACTCTGTCCAGTCCTTTGGTTCAGTGATGAAGAGAATGGTTGTTCCATCAGAGGAGATGGACAAGGTTGAGGGTGAGAGAAAAGGGATGGTGAACAAGTCCTGCACGTATGAGCCACCCTTCCTATTTGTGAGTTTTGTGTGGACAAGGCCTTGTGGTTTCCCTACTCCTGCTTCGCACACGTCTGTCCGTGTACGCACATGCACACTCACAGTAAACACTTAGGGTGTTGAGTTTGGGGTGTGGAAAAGTTTGCTAGGTCTTAAACATGGGCTCACTCAGCATTTAGGAACACGAGGCATGAGATAACATGCAGTTTTGCTGAGGTGTGGGTTTGCGGTGTTCCTGTAGGAAGGGCAGATTTACGAGTTACTGAGTGATCTGAGGCAGACAATTCAGGCTTTCGCCTCTCTGGTTGGCTCTATTGTTTTCTGTTTTTCATCTCACAGAGTAAACCCCATCACTAACTAACTTATGATGGTGAGGCTTTCAGTGCCTCAGTGAGACCACCCACCGAGCTCACTTAGTAGAGACCTTTCTCCCTGCACCTGCCTCAGCTCCCGTCTCATGGTGCCACGGGGCCCAGAAGCCAGCTTTACCAAGCCCAGGGTTGATAGCTGTTTAACTTTTTGTCATCTTCACTCCCGCCTGCTGGAGTTTTGCCTCTAGTATCTTGCAGACTGGGAGGACTGCCACCAGCTTGATGGTTGCGGGCACCCATTCGCAGAACTATGGGATTCCTGTGACTTCAGGCTTCTGCCTCAGGGTGCCACAGGCCCTGCCAGGTGCCTCATTGTTATTAGCAGGAGCAGCTCTCTTTGGCTTCTCCTTCCCAGTGCTTCAAGTGCTGCCTCACCTTACATCCTTATAGCCACCTTGACACTGTCCCTGTTTTGTATGTGAGAATACTGGACCTTATGAGTGGAGTAGCTAGCTAGAGGTCCCTGGCAAAGCCAAACCTCCCAGTTGCATCTTTTGCAGTGGAGAATCTCAGGCTCTGACCTCTGTGAAGCCAGACTTGTGCACTTGGACTGATCATGAAGTATTGACTGGGCCTGGGTAACAGGCTCCTTCCGTAACTGGACAGATAGTGCACGCCAGCTGATGGTCAAAGGCTTTGAGCCTTGGTGGAAGGCTGCCTCTGTAACTAGATACATACATCTCACTGGTTCTCTTTGCAGGTTCTGATTGGAACAGACTCCATCACAAACCTGCATAAACTAGAGCAGGTATCCAGTGACGAGGGCATTGGGACCCTGGCTGAGAACCTGCTAGAGGCCCTGCGAGAACACCCTGATGTGAACAAGAAGATTGATGCTGCCCGCAGGGAGACCCGAGCAGAGAAGAAGCGCATGGCCATGGCCATGAGGCAGAAGGCTCTCGGCACTCTGGGCATGACGGTAAAGCTCCCTCTCTAAGTGGACAAGGAACCCCACAGGCAGACGAATGTGCTTCCCAGGAGAGCTGGGCATGATGGTGGGAGGACTGCACAGGGGAGAGGCAGAGGTAGCTGTGCTGGGTTCTTCCAGATGTCGCTATTGCCATACTACATTCAGAGACTCGAAGAAAACTGACCTGGCTGACAGGTTTATGCAAACAGTAAAAGTTAAAGATACTAATTACTGTATATCCAGGATTTGCTGCATGCCAGACACTACCAGGACCTCATATATATATGATATATTTAAACCCTCAAGTGGTCCTGTGGCTTGACATCATTATACCCATTTCCAGATAAAGAAAATGAAGCACATCGGCCATGGCACATAGCTACTGACTTTGGACAGGACTTTGAACAAGGACTGATACAGAGGGCTCTGTTGTCCCTCTTTGGAGGAAATGGTGGCTCTGGAAGAGCCTTGTCTTAACAGGCAAACTCGTGTGTTAGCAGTTTGATCCTTGCTGGGAACAGTAAATGATCAGAACACAGCAGCCCTTGGCAGCTGAGACGTGGTAGGGCTGGCACAGACCAAAGGGGCTTTGTGGTAGCAAATGGCAACATGCCAGCTTCCCACTGCTTGGTGTCCTCTGCTTTGATGGCTCCTGAACGAATCCCAGGGCTTTCCCTCAATAAAAGTCAGTGGAGACAGCAGATGTGTAGCTTAGAGGTAGAGCGCTTGCCACTTGCTGAGGCTGACAAGGCCCCAGTTCCACCCCTCTCAGCACAGTAGAGGGCTCTTCTCTCCACACATCATTCCTTTATGTCTATGTGTGGTTATCTCAAGCCAGGGTGAGAGGCATGTGGGAATCCTCTTATGACATGCTGCCTGTGTTCCCTTCTAGACAAATGAAAAGGGTCAGGTGGTGACCAAGACTGCGCTCCTGAAGCAGATGGAAGAGCTGATAGAGGAGCCAGGCCTCACATGCTGCATCTGCAGGGAGGGATACAAGTTCCAGGTAAGGCTGCTGGGCAGCGCATGGCTGACATGCTCTGCTGTTAGTAACACAGCCTGACTATGTCTAGACATGCTAGTTTCCTGCAAGCCATTTTGTACTAAGATAAGCTTGTGCTTTGGGGACTGACACAAGTGCCAGCTGCTAGCCTTGTAGGCAGGAAGGCAGACTGATCTAACCATGAGCATCCTTGGCACCTGAAGAGACCACCTTTTGGTATCCTCTATCAGTGCCAGGGCACTTGTCTTTATACCCTGTTAAAGGCCCCAGTTGATGGGTAGGGCACGTGGCAAAGCCAGAATTCCAGCTGAGGTTCTGTTAATCCTAGGCCTAGGGACTTCAGGTCATACTGCGTTGCTTTTGTTCAGGACAACTATGAGTGATTAGAGCCCCACTTTCTATGTGTCCAAGTGAGGCGACACCTGGAAGGGGCAGTGGAAAGGCGGCCTGTTTGCTTTCTGACAGTACCAAGAGAGACCTCTTCCTCTTTAGCCCTGCCTTGCTCCTAGACTGTGGAAGAGCCAGTGTCGCAGTTGATGGAGATACCCGACAGCTTTGTAAAGTCGTGGCCATGGAAACGCTGTGTATTCCCTTCTAGATAGATGAAGCATAGGCAGAGATGGCCTAGGCTGGAATCTCTGCCCCCCACCCCGACACTGAATTATTTTTATAAGAGCAGAGGTTTGGTGCTGGGAGTGTAGTTCAGTGGTGGGATGCTTGCCTGCCATGCACAAGGCCCTAACTTCTATTCCTAGAACCACACACACAGAAGTTTATTTAGCTCACAGTTCTGGAAGTTCAAGAGTAGGATACTGGGGTCTGCTAGGTTTATCTTAAATCCACAATGGGGCTTTCATGACTTAATCACCTCTTAGACATCCCAGCTGCTCTCTATATTGCCCTGAGGAATTGAGCCTCACATGAGTTTATGGCGGCAAATGATGCTCGCACCAGAGTGACCACTTTCCCATCTGAAAGGAGATGCTCAGTTCCCCACACCTTGTCACTTCCTTGCATATAGGTTGGCTGGGAATTTCTCCTCACCCCCCACCCCCAATTCTATGTTGTCCTTGCAGCCCACAAAGGTCTTAGGCATTTACACCTTCACCAAGCGGGTAGCTTTGGAGGAGATGGAGAACAAGCCCCGGAAACAGCAGGGCTACAGTACTGTGTCCCATTTCAACATTGTGCACTACGATTGTCACCTAGCTGCCGTCAGGTAGGTGTTGGCTCTTGCAGAATGGCTCCAGCCGGCCTGGACTTGAATTGCTTCAGATGAGTGGGCCATGGCTCAGGGTCCTGGGCTGCTGGCCTGGAGTTACTAACTCTGGGGCTTGAAGCCTGCTTTTCTTCTCTCCAAGCAATAGGGTGTCTACCTTAGCCCCCATAGACCCATGAACTGTACTTACCCTGTGAGAAACTGTGTTTGACTTTGGATGTTTGGCCTTGGCCAAGGCTGGTAGAAGCAGTCCTACTTGCCTGAATTAATGAAGCAGACTTACCTATGGAGTTTACCAATGGCTAATTCTCTCCCTAGGGCCAGGGCTAGTGTTAGCAAGCCCTCAGCACCCAGGTGCCTCATTACCAGAGTAATCCCAGCAGTTACTTGTCCCTGCTCTCCTCCCTGTCCCCATCCAGATTGGCTAGAGGCCGGGAAGAGTGGGAGAGTGCTGCCCTGCAGAATGCCAACACAAAGTGCAATGGGCTCCTTCCAGTCTGGGGCCCCCACGTCCCTGAATCAGCTTTTGCCACTTGTTTAGCAAGGTGAGTGTTGAGTGTTTTCATTGCAGAAAGGGGCAGTTTCCTGGGCACTTCATTGGGCATCAATGTCTGTCTGTGGTAACAGACCACAGAATTGCTCTGAGCAGATAGGGCTGAGTAAAGTGACCTGCTGAAGCCAAACCAGCCTCCTTGGTTTCTTGGGTTCCATGCAAGATTTTTCATTAGCTCTCCTGTAACACCCAGAACCTCTAACTTAGTCCTCAGGACCAGAATCTCCACAGTTCACTTCTCTGGTCTATGACTCTAGTGTTTAAATTATGAAAGCACCTGGGAGTGGGGTGGGATAGGATGGGGTAGGGTGGGAGTTCCTTCTAAGGCCTCTTTGTTCCCACATACTAGACTGCAATAGCTAAAGTTTCTTTGGGGTCCTTGTGTGTTTGTGAGGCCACGTGGAGTTCTAGTTTAAAGCCCAGGGGTATAAAATACTTAGTACATCAGACTTGGCCGCAGTAATGACAGTGATGGTAGATAGCATACTCAGCTGTATACTGTGTTACTGCTGCACACATGAATAATCTGGGCCATAAGGGGAGTCATTTACCAGGGCCATTCAGTTAATAAGAGGTAGAATTAAATGGATATTGATTTAGGAAGAAAAAAAAAACACAACATATTGGAGGGTGAAAAGATCTTCTTAAGGATAAATCACCTTGTCACCAGAATGAGTAAGTTCACATTTCTCCACAATGTGTCATCACCTATGGCCATGGCATCTGTCAGTTAAGAAATGAGCCTCTTACCCACATTGAGAGATCATATGCAATCGCAGCAGCAGCAGCAGCAATGTCCTAAGGTCTGTACTGACAGCCCCCACTTGACCTCTGCAGTCAGCAGGCCAGGGTGACCAGAAAGAGAGCTCTGCACTCCATCCCAGGGTTTTTCTAGGAGTCTGGCTTCCATGACATGTTGGCTCTGCTTCTCCCTAGGCACAACACTTACCTCCAAGAATGTACGGGCCAGCGGGAACCCACGTATCAGCTTAACATCCATGACATTAAACTACTCTTCTTGCGTTTCGCCATGGAGCAGTCATTCAGTGCAGACACTGGTGGGGGCGGCCGGGAGAGCAATATCCACCTGATCCCGTACATCATTCACACCGTGCTTTACGTCCTGAACACGTACGTCGGTACCCTGTGGCCCCAGATGCTACCTTGGCTGACACTCCTTGTCCCTGTCTGTTCAGCTAGATTCCCCAGCCTTTACTGAGGAAGGATTTTTAATCCACTGTTTTGATGGTCACATCATATCATTAGTCAGAGCACACAGGTATAACTATAGGCTTCCGGTGGGATGGAGGCTGCTGCACCAATGGAACACTAGCTTTCTTAGCCCGTCAGTAATGCTTCTGGCAAGGATGGGGTTGGAAGGGGTTGAATATTGGGAAAGCAACTGAACAGGAATGAGGCCAGGAAGAAAGAACTGTTTGTATCTGTGGTGCTGGAAATGGGACATCAAAGAGGCCCTCCAAGGGGGCAGAAGCCCTCCCACTTGCAGCCAGGCTTAGAAGCACATTAAGGTATTTCTGTGCCCGTACTCTTGGATTGTAGTTGGCTGGGTGCAGACCTGCCTACAGACCCTTCTCCCCGAGATCCGTGACTTTAGTAGGCAGAGTTAGTAGCCATGGAAAGGCTGGGCACAGTTCTCCCACGCAACTACCATACTATTGAGGTAGGTACCAAAGCAGTCAGTCAGCTCTTGTCCTTTCCCCAGGACAGTTTGTTTTCCCTTCTTCCCATTTCCTTGTGAGATAAAGTCTGTCCTTGAGACTGCAGGCTTCTTTGTTAAATCGCAGGGCGGGGCTCTTCATAGCACATGACATCATCTGCCAAATGCCCAGGCTGTCAAGAAAGACACCTGGCATTGCCAGCAGCACAGGCATTCTACTGTCTGGACCCTGCTGCAGGCCCCATCTGTGCTAATTGCCAGTGTTCCTGGGGCCCTGACAAAGGCTATGGGTTTTGCAAAGACATGCCCTCTTGGCAGCCATAAGCTAGAGTGGACTGCTCAGGCAGAGACCCAGTGAGGAAAACACTTCCCAGGATTGACCCAGCCAGATGGAACTGGTGACTTCAGGTGTCAGCTCTGTTGTAGTCTCCTTGGGCAAGCAGGGCCTCCTCAGCCACAGGCTGCCTCCTTTGCTAGCCATTGGATAGTGGCATGAACTTGGTCATAAGGCAGTTGGGCCTCTGATGGGATGTTTACGCACAGGAGCAAATGTGCTGTATCAGTGAGCCAGACCTGAACCTGAGAAGAATCTGCCATGGCCAGAAGTCTGAGGTTCCCCACAGGGATGGAGAGTTAGTTGGAGTTCCAGTTGGTTCTGGGCATGCCCATTTTGCAGGAGCGAAAGGATACAGGGTATCTTTGCACATCCCTATGGCTGTGCTGCCTGCAGCCTGGACATGGGGTTTTTGTTGTTTTGTCTTCCCCTCATAGATGATCACCAGTAGGTTATAGGGACACTGCTGGAGATTCTTGACCTCTTTGTGTGGGTCTTGCTACTGGCAAGACTTTTTCATGAAAAGGGGGTAGAGTTGATGACAGACTCTAGATAGAACCAGGCCTGCGGCCTCGGTCTAGTCTTTGCTTAGCATGGTGCTTAGATCCTAGTATTGTAGCTTACTCCTGTACATTTGGACAGGCAGCTCTTATCTCACAGGCTATTTGTGCCTGTTAAATGAGATAAGTCACGTGCAGAACTGAGAGCCATGCCTGGCAGTCAGTGTGCTGTAGTCATTGGCACACAGCTGCCCACCCAGAAGAAATGGCTGGTGACGGGGAGGGCGGACATGCCATAAGTAAACAGCCCAGCAGGGAGCCTGGGTTCCAGGGGACCGCGAAGTGGGATCTGTGGAGAAGGTGGGCTGTTGCCCATGTCAGGGAACCTACTCTGTTATAGCTTACTGGTTTGGTGACTTTAGTAAGTCACCTCCCTTCCCTGCGCTTCCAGAAAAATTATGACAAGTCCACAGTGGAGAGTTGCTAGCCATGCCCTGTCCAAGAGCCAGGAGATGTTGGGGTCTGTGTTGAAGTGACAATCAGGGACCTGAAAGGGTAGAAGGCTTGTGCTGCTAGAGGGGAGGGAGTGGGAGGAAATACAAACCCAGAAGATTGTTCAGGGCCATCTTGGTTGGCCCTGCTCCTTCCCTGCTGCCATCTGAATTCTTTTCCTCCAGAACCCGAGCGACGTCCCGAGAGGAGAAGAACCTGCAAGGCTTCCTGGAGCAGCCCAAAGAGAAGTGGGTGGAGAGCGCCTTCGAGGTAGACGGGCCCCACTACTTCACCATCCTGGCTCTGCACGTCATACCCCCTGAGCAGTGGAGAGCCATGCGTGTGGAGATTCTACGCAGGCTGCTGGTGGCCTCACATGCCCGGGCAGTGGCTCCAGGAGGAGCCACCAGGTCAGTGCTTGCTTTGGGAAGCTGCTGCATTTAGTGTCTTCCCTTGTGTTTCCAGGCTGTCTCTATCATGTGATGTGTGCCTGTTGAAGGTGTGCTCATTTGACTTGGCTCTCAACTCTGGCTCCAGTTGGCACCCTAAGAGTCTAGACTGGTGTTTGACAGTTGCTTGAGCCCCTCTGGGTCTTGTGTTGAGCCATTGAAAAGGTGGATTTAGGTTTCTGTCTGTAGAAAATTCAGAAAGGAAGACATCCAGGCTTCAAGGGATATGGCTGGTGAGGCAATGAGGCCCAGCAGCAAGGCTAAGCCAGGGAGCCAGACTTTCTGGCTCTTGCTGGCTTTGGTGTAAACTAGGGAGGTTTCAGTGTGGCTGTGGCTGCGGATTTCTTGTCCAATGACTAAAGATTGTCCTCCTTCCTTCCTGTCTCATCTGCCACACCTTCCTCAGGCTTTCTAGACCCTCTTTACAATCGTGTGTGCACCAACCAAGGAGTGCATGCAGGATTTCTTTGCATTGTTTGTTTGAGTCAGTTGGGGGTTATCTGAAAGAGCCATCTGCAATGAAATCAGAGCCTTCATCCCAAGCTCTTTGACAATACCCAGTGGTCATAGCAACACAGAATAGACCCAGCCACTACCTGGGTTTTTAGTGACCCTGGATAGTCCCCACTCCCCACCCCCCCGACTCCCACCCTCTGGGAGCTGTACCACAGTGTGTGGCCTGGTAGCTTATTTCTGCTAGTGGACTACCAGGTGTCCCTGTGTGGTCCTGCTGTTGTCTCTGAACTCATAAGCTTAGACTCTGGGATCGTTTCCACACTTAGAGGCCAGGAAGGGAGCAGAAGGAGACTCCCTTCCAGCCATGGTGATAGCATGCCCTATGGTACAGCAGTACCTGAATTGGCCACCTGAGGCTTTTCCTCTTTTAGCCCTGATACTTCATGCCCCCAGAGTGACCAGTTTGCTGCTGTCATCTTGAGTTCAGCCAATAGAAGCCTATTTGAGCCAAGTGTGAAGCAGTAGAGTTAGATTCCTGCCCCATTCCAAACACATCACATCCATGACATCCCAAGAGCCCTAGTGTTAATAGAAATCAGAAGTTAGGTCTTCAGATGCTGAAGTTGTTAAGTGAAGCAGAAATTACACTCACAGCACACAGGACGGCCGCTTATCAGTCAGGCTTCCGCAGCAGAGTAGAGACTGAGCCCCCTGAGCTGCTCTATTGGCCAAGAGTGGGACCCAGTCCTGTCCCAGCAGTGGAGGAAACGCTGATTTGGTCATGGCTTAATTAGGAAATCCAGCTTGGGCTGCATTCAAGCATTGCCATTCTATGTAACAGTTTAGTCACCTTTTCTAATTAGCTGTAAATAATTAAGCTGGGCAGGGTCACCCAAGACTCATGTTCACCAAAGCAGGACAGCCACACAGAGGGCCAAGCCCGGCTGTGATCCAGGTTCTAAGCCTGCTGTTAGCCAGACAGATTATAAAAGGTGCTGAGGGCTTGCCTGGGATTGAGACACCCTTGAAGGAGAGGCCTTTCAGCCAAGGGCATGGAGAAGGTGTCTCTCTTGTGGCGTTGGGTGCTATTGCTAGCAGCAGGTTCTGTTTGAAGTCCTATACATTTTGGTTGGAATAGGAGGCAGTAGCAGAGATATACAAAACTATAGTTTAAAGGACCAGGGTTATAACTCAGTGGTGAGCACTTGCCTAGCATGTGTGAGACTCCAAGTTCAGTTTCGAACAACAACACACACCGAGGAGGGGTTATATAGACTATAGCTCAAGAGAAGTTAATGACTCTGCATGTCTAACATTCAGCAAAATAGATTCAGCAGGTGTTTTAACCTAGAAATTGTCTAGGCTTCCACTGGAACCTTACGTGGTATCTGGACAGTTGTTCTTACCCTTAGGCCCATCTCACAGTACCATTGACAGCTATGCCACCCCCCACCTCTCAAGCAGGTGGGCAGTAGGAAACATGGCAGAGGCTACAGGAAGCACATGCCAGTAGGCTTGACTTTGTGAGTTAAATGGCTGCTGAATGCAGTTGTGGCTGGCCTCTTGTGGTAGGCAGTCCCTAAACTAAATTAGTTGATGCTAAGCACTCTGCTACTTGTCTTTTGGTCCTAGGATATGTACCAGAGTGTTGTGAGATGTAGAAGATGACCTTAAGTCGCAACGGGCTCATCTGGCCTTTACTTTCCACAGCCATGAATGAGCTCTCCCCTTGTGCTGGAGCATTCTGATCCTTCAGAGCCCACTGGGATCACCCCTTACAAGAGGGATATCTACGGCAGACAGTGAACCTTGACAGAGGTGCCCCCCGTGTTCTAAGTGCTAAGACTGTCAGTTGAGTTCATGCAGCACTTGCTGGCCTTCAAGCCTGTGCCAGGTCACTCGGGTGCTCGTGACGCTTGTTAGAGATAAAGGGGTGTCTGAGCAGCTCCGAGATTACTCTAGGATTTGGAAAGTATTGGGTAGTTGCCTGGGCAGTCCTAGATATCACGGTTGCTCAATGCTAATTTCCTATCAGCTTGCTGGGTTTCTGCAGAGTGTGTGTTTGATGCATTTGGCTGTCTAGTAGATTTCTCCTGGTGGCAGGTATAGCCTGAGTTAGAACCTTGTTTTTTCTTCTTCATTGTTAGACGCCATTACATTTGGGAGCTTGTGAGGGGCAGAGTACAAGGGAGCAGGGAATCCTTGTGTTTGCTTAGGTTAGAGCTTTGGGGTGCCATGTTTACCTGTGTCTACCTGTTCCTGATATCCCAGTTTAGGAGAGTACTAAGACTGTCAGATGAGCTCATGCAGCAGCCCTGGGAGCCAGGGCATCCAGGTTCCCTGCCCACAGCTGCTTTTTGTTCAGGCCATGTGCAGCAGCTTCTGGGTACCATCAGTCCCCAAGTACAGTGTCCCGTCTCTGCAGGGCCCTTACAGATGTCTTTGCTCTGCTTTTCCAGGCTAACAGATAAGGCAGTGAAGGACTATTCTACTTACCGTTCTTCCCTGCTCTTCTGGGCTCTTGTTGATCTCATTTACAACATGTTTAAGGTAAGGAAATGTCCAGGGCCCAGCCAGTCCTAAGAGGTATGGGATGTGTGCATCCTTGCCCAAACCCCATTGGTGGCCACATTCCAAGGCTCCTCACTAACTTTGGGTGCTTTGCCCTTGGATAGCTAAAGGTCTCTACTTGGGGGGAGGTACGCACCCTCAGCTCAGACCTGCACATCCAGCTGTTCACAGCTGTGACCACTTTGTCATGCACACTCCAAGCAGTGAGCTCTAAGCACATTGACAGCCTTCCCACTCTTGTCCTTGCCCATGCATAACACTTTGCTCTTTGTGAATCTGCCTGACATAGCCTCACTTAAAGTAGAATGTCCTGCTCTCATTCTGCTTGGGCCCACATGTCTTAGGAGGGTTGGTGTATGGGGTGAGCCCTGTGATAATGAGTGGAATGGTCCAGCCAGAGATGCCAGTCATCTTGGTTTTGGAAATACAGATGTGGAAAAGTCCCATGTTGAAATTATGGGTTCATATGGAACATTGCATAAACAAAGAGGGTCTTAGGTAACTAAGGCTGGTAGGCCCTGGAGGTCGGGCCTCCTTGGTCTAGGAAGGCTCTGGTCCGTGTTGGGTGGACTCTCACCACAGGGCTAAGATGGAGGTAGAGAGCTGGCTGCTTTCAGTTACTCACTGGCCCCGTGGCCTACTGTCCTTGTAGAAGGTGCCCACCAGTAACACCGAGGGCGGCTGGTCCTGCTCTCTGGCCGAGTACATCCGCCACAATGACATGCCCATCTACGAAGCTGCCGACAAAGCCCTGAAAACCTTCCAGGAGGAGTTCATGCCAGTGGAGACCTTCTCAGAGTTCCTCGATGCAGCAGGTCAGTGCAGTTTTCCCTGGGGCAAAGCACAAGTGTGACTCAGTAGAACTGCAGTTAAATAGGCCTACAGTAGCCACTTCCAGTCATAGGAGAGGTGTTCATTCAAGCAGCCCACTTGCTGGGTGTCGTGGCACTTGCCTTTAATCCCAGTACTCAGGCAGAGGCAAGCGGATCTCTTAAGTTTGAGGCCAGCCTGGTCTCTGTAGAAAGTTTTAGGACAGCCAGTTATACATAGAGAGACCCAGTCTCCAAAAAAATCAAACAACTGACAGATGAAAGCATACACTGGTGCCATGTTCCCCAGCTCCACCTCTGCCTGTGGTACATGAGCTCGGTGGTCTGGGCTGCTCTGCTAAGCCTCCATCTGTCGGTGCTGTCATGGAGGCTGTGGAGGTTAAGCACAGAAGAGACAAGCTCTTTCAGGTTCTGACTTGTAGTGACAGCTCAGACGTAACAGGAGAAAGGGCACTTGTCTCCTTGCCTCACAGCTGCTGGGCAGGTGTTGCTGGGCAGGTTGGCAGGCTCTCCTGGCTAAGTAGATAGAGACAGTCAGCATGGGGCGCCTTTGAGGATGCACGTGAAGGGCAGCGCCTGAGCATTTGTGCCACAGCTCCCAGAGCTCAAGCCCGTTCTCTCCTATGCACAAATCATCTGTACAGATTGGCCACTTACTTGCAAATACTTTGAAACTTACTTGGATTTCATATCTGAAAAGGGTGTGACTCTGGCTCAGGCCTGGGAAAATCAACCTAGGGTTACAGATGACCCCTCTCAGTTCCTAACTGTTGTGTCACAGCCTCTCCTGGTGCTGTCTTAGAAAGGAGGGCTGCTAACCAAAGCAAAGGAGCCGGACCAGGCCAGCTCCTGCCTCTCGACCTTCTGGTGTTCACTGTGGGGACTGTGTACAGACACAGGGGAGAGTCTCCCAGGCCCTGTTGCCGAGTGACTTCTTCTGTTAACACTCCCTCTTCCCTTTCTGTCCTCTGGGAAGGAGACCCACTAAAAGCCTGGGATCTTGTCTGCATGCGCTCTTCTGTTTGCCCAGCTCTGGACACTCTGAGGGCAACTGTTCTTCATGGCCCAGTGGGGGTTCTGCCCTGGGATGGTGTTTCCAGCCCTGCCGTCTGAGCTGCCACAGGCTCCCTTGCTTGCCTCTGTTTCTTACTTAATAGCCCCTTGATCTTCCTGCCTGTGTCTTCCTAGCCTGGCCGTTTAGGCAGCAGCTCACTGTTTTCCTGAGTTAATCTGGACCAAGAGCAGCTCAGAGCTGAGTCCTCAGGCCCTGTGCTTGTCGCATGAGACTGTCAAAGTTCCCGTGAAAGTCAGAGCTAGTGAGAAGAGGTGGGCAGGGGCGAAGGACTCAGCTGCCTCCAGGCCTGGCACCTGGGTGTGCCCTGGCAGCAGCAAGCCTCTAGCCTTTTTGCGAGGCCAGGCTTTTGCACATACTTCAGACCTTTAAACTGCCAAAATACCAGACATGCCCTGTTCAAATTCAAGAACAAAACAACTTCCAGGGCCAAGAGAAGCAGCCTGGCTGCTTTGCCTCCGTTATTGCAGATGCTTGGATGCTCATGTTTAACTTGAGGCTTCGTGTCTCCTCTGCACTGTTGGTGAGATCAGGTGCCTGGCTGGGGACTTGGTATAGAGGATGCACTGGGTTCTTCCACCATGAAGGCTTCTGTTAGTCTCCATGGCAAGCAGGGAGGGCTCCCTACTGTCTCTTTCTGAGAACTGAAGAAAGGGAGCCCCTGTGCTCTGACATCTTGCTTAGGAATCCATGGGTATGGTGAGATTGAAGCCCAGAAGAACGCAGAGGCCTCTGCCTGTTCTGCCCTTCCAGCCCACAAGACCATTTCTTGGTATTTGCCTCTTTGGTCAATTTAAGATGACAGAGGCCGAGGAGACGGCTCAGCTGTGGTCTGCCATGCAAGCATGTGGACCTGAGTTCTGATCCCCAGCACCCATAAAAACCTGGTGTGGGTAGGACTCTGGCACTGAGGTGCTCCAGTGGTAGGATCCCCTGCTGAGCTTACTGGTCTGCCAATCTAGCCAGCCAGCAAACTCTAAAAACCTATCTTAGAAAATAAGGTGGGGGCAATGAAGAAAGACACAACGATGTTCACACACACAGCAGTCACCGCTCTGGGGCAGGGGTGTGGCTAAACTAAAAGAGTGCTTGCCTGGTTTGCATGAAGCACTGGATTCAGTCCCCAACACTGACTATGTCAGGGGTGGTAGCACAGGAGTTCAGAGGAGGGCCTCAGCTGCTTAATGAGTTTGAGGCCAGTCTGGGGTGGGGAGCCCACCAAAAATAAACAACCTTAGCGTTGTGATCTGCGGCCTCTCCAGTGGCCCCCTGTACAGGTGGAGATCCTCTGCTCCGGAGAATTAAGACTGGCACTCCTTCTGGATCACTATGCGCATTTGCCACACTGCTCACCTCCCGCCATTGCTGGAACCCAGCAAGTGGTTACATCGGAGCATGCTGGGCTCAGTGTGTTCTACGTGTGACGCGGTGGGGCTGGGGGCACTGTGTACCACTTACACTCCCACTCTGCCTCTGCTTTCCAGGTCTTCTGTCAGAAGTCACCGATCCAGAGGGCTTCCTAAAGGACCTGTTGAACTCAATTCCCTGACAATCCCCACGGAAATGAGATCGCGGAAATGAAGCTCGCTTGCCTTCCTCCCTCGTTTGTCCCTCCGTGTGCATTCACTTCCCCCACGGATGCTGCATTAGCACCCCCTCTCCTCCCTCATTCTTCTTGGAGTGGCTTGGGGTTTGTAGACTTCCTGTTCTATCGCGTGTGTGTGCTGCGTTGGCTATGAAGTTGTTTGTAGCCCAAGCCGTTGAAGGACCTATACATACCTAGGAGCCGTGAGCTGTCCCAGCCAGCTTGAGTGTGCACATCTTGAAATAAATGAATGACTTGGTACACATTGGAAAGGGGGTTTGGCTGCTGCTTGCCCAGTGCTTTCCAGTGAGCTCTCAGCCTTGTGGTGATGCGCCAGGAAGACTGCCGAATTTGAATTGCTTTCTCGGGGGAGGGAGTGGGGGGAGATGGTTTTCTAGTCCTCAGCCAAAAGAGGGCTCAGCAAAGCAAGCCTTGGTCAGCATCTACTTCAAAAGCCTTGAAAACATTTGACAGTCTCCTGCTGACTGCCCTGCAGAGAGAAGAGACCCCAGGAAGACTCAAGACAGCGAGAATAGCTATTCCCACTGCTAGGCCTGTCTTCTGCCTGCCCTCCCTAGCAGCTGTGTGAAGAAAGAGCCTGTGCATCACCTAGCACCCCAAGTCCCCAACTGGGACCTCAGTTGACTGGTGTGGTGCCTCTGAGACCCACCTCCTGGACTCCCCAGAGCCTTTCCTAGACTTCAGCAAAAGGCTGAATCATAGCCCTGTGGGGAAGGGAGAGCTGGCTAGCTCTCATCTCCTTTGTTCTAGAGGGTCAACCAAAGGCTTTGGGTGACATCAGCGCCTCTGAATATCTGGTTCACAAGGCTCACTCCCTGGACCAGACCATGTGGACCTGTGTTGCCTCAGTTCCATTTGGAAGACTCCCTCAGCCAAGGCACCATGTCACTCCCCCAGAGCCTTTGCAGCCACAAGGCGGAAGTACTGTGCTCAGACCTAACAGCGGGACAAAGGTGATTGGTTTGGGTACTGTTCCGAGGTCCTGACAGACCAGACAAACACATTGAGGGATGAGTTAGCTCTAGGACAGCTGGATCTGGCTTCCCTGCCTGCTTCTAACACCTGTGTGCCTCTGTAGGCGTCTCACCTATGAAAGGAATGGCAGCCACCCAGGACTGGGAAAATCACTTGCCTGTCTTGGAAGAACAACACAGTAGCTCCCCTTGGAAGAGGGCCTGTTCACCAGCTGCTTAGATTCTGTAACCCTCTCCTATGTACCTCCATGCCTGGGTGGGCTCAGCAAGGAGGATGGAGACCTTGGCTTTGAGTGTTGGGGTCTCCCCCTTAGACACGCTTGTCTGCCCTGCTGGACTCCAGAGACTCAGTTCAGGCATTGGGGGGAGGGGACAGCCACCATCCTGTCACTTGGTGGGAAGTAAATTGGAGCAACTTCATGTGGGACAAGGGCTGCCAGTGCAGATGGGGACTTGCTGTAGGCCAAGCCACATTTATGGTCACACCTCATATTAATGCAGCACCTTCAGAAGGTTAACCAAAGCCTGCAGAGAGGGAAAGAGTCCCAACACTCTTTACAAGGTCCCTCCTGCTTTTTATTATTTCTTGCAAAGGCCTGTTCTGTCCCGTCGGGAGAACAACCTAGAGTAGCCATGCTTTTGGTTTTAAAGTAAGCTTATGAAGTAGCAAGTAGCCGATAAAGAGCAAGGCAATACAAATCAAATAGCACTCACAATGTCCCACAGAGCCAACAAAATGATGTGGCTCATGGCCATCAGGCAGAGATTGGGGAAGCCGCACTGGAGTAGCTGAGGAGCCAGGCAGAGCAGAGTTCTCAGAGCTGAGCATCGGCTTTCCTTCTCACTGGTGTTTCCTTCTCACTGGTGGGTCAACAGTAGGGACTTCTGTCGGAAACAGTTTCCCTTCTTGACAGTGTTCTCAAAGACTGCTTTAACACCCTCAGCTGTTGGCTGGTCTGTCCTTATTACAGAATCAAGAGCCAGCCTGACCCAGGGACCTGGCCTTCTGAACGACAGCTGACACACATGCTTGGGTCTACAGTGGAGCCTCCACCCTCACTCCAGAGCCTGCCCTTGGCTTAAGTAGCGTGTCATCACTTACCACAGAATGCATATTACAAGGCCTCCAAGGATTCTGGGCCCAGCCCGTTTGTCTTGATTTCATGGTGCAGCTTTTCTAGGTGTCTGCTCAAGGGCACTTCCCAGCGGTTCTGCACATCCCAGACAAGCTGCTGACACGGCAGCCCAGCAGGTCCGTGCCAGGTTCCAGGGCCAGGCTTTGGCTGTGCCTAAACAGTAGTGGAAAACAGGCTACCTTCCCACACCTGCATCCCATAGCAGGAACAATGAAGGACACCAGATGAGCCAGCCCTCCTTCCTGGGGCCATGGTGCTCCGCTGCAGGTCCTAGGGGATTGAGGCCAGTTGTTAGGCCGAGTGAGGTCTGTAGCCTTAAGTCCCTGAAGTCATTCAGCAGGAAGGCCATCGGCCCTTCTTACGCTGCTCGAGCCCCTGTTACCCCCACAGCCCTTCTGACCTCTAGCTCTCCGAGTATACTACCCTGTTAGAGATTGGGAGGGCTGCGTGACCTCCCATCCCACTAGGCCTGGGCCAGGCTCTGCCTTCATTCATTCTGGCACCAGCTTTGAGTTGGGCAGTGGCAGTGGTGTCTCAAAGGACATTTGCCTGCTGGGGACATGAGAGCTGAGGGGAGTCCTTACTGCACATCCGTATGTTCATTCCAGGATTCGGTTGGTGTGCTCCGCTCCAGGTGCTGTGCCAGGCAGGCGTCTTCGGTGCGTCAGGTTCCCAATAGGGAGACAGCCCCTTCCCAGGTACACAGATTGGGGTACCTCCCACTACTATTACTGCTGGAGTGTACCCCTTTTTTCAATCAGCCCTGCCCCACGCCTGATTTCAGAATCATTTATTTGCTGAGTTGGCTGTGGTATCCCAGGACACTAAATCTTTTTCAATTTGAGCCATCCCAGTAGTGCTAAAGGGACAGCTGAAAAGGCCAAGGTGAGTTCCCAAGCCAAGCCCCTGGAACCACATGCTGTGGGGGCTTCCACAGAGAGGGCAGAGCCAAGACCCAGTCTGTCTTCTGGCCACTTCGATTTCTGCACTGGACAGGTTGATCTCTTTTCATTTAATAGAGGCAAAGCTGTGACGAGACAGACAGATGTGGCCCAGACTCTGTCCATGCCCATAGGAACCACCAGACACAGCGGGGCATGGAAGAACTGGACCAGACAGTTCCGTTTGGCATCTGACCCCCTGGTCAGACAGAAATGAGTCCACATAATGTGGAGCCGAAGGTCCACAGTGAGGGCAGAGGTGGGTCTGGGACAGTATGGGGGCAGCCTCCGGCCAGCCTGAGCCCTTGAGGCTAAGGGGGATGGTTCCCAAGGGCAACAGTCTCCGCCATGGGCTCCTGAGTCTCAGGAGGGGCCGGGCAAGGTTCCTGTCCTGTTTGTGTGAGGATACCTTCACCTTCATTGTGATATTTTGACAGGCAGCGTTACCACAGGAGGCTGGAAGGAGTCATGGACGACCAGAGTGGGAGCCCTTAGGGAACACGTCAGCCATTGTATCTCTCAGTATCGGGCAGAAGTCCCACTCACGTGCACATGTGCGCACTCCCAGCCAGCAGATCCCACTCACGTGCACATGTGTGCACACTCACAGCCAGCAGATCCCACTCACGTGCACATGTGTGTACACTCACAGCCAGCAGACCCCACTCACGTGCACGTGTGCGCACTCACAGCCAGCAGACCCCACTCACGTGCACGTGTGCGCACTCCCAGCCAGCAGATCCCACTCACGTGTACGTGTGTGCACTCCCAGCCAGCAGATCCCACTCACGTGCACGTGTGCACACTCCCAGCCAGCAGACCCCACTCTCGTGCAAGTGTGCGCACTCCCAGCCAGCAGAGCTCAGTTGCCTAGCTGATGTCTGCTTGGCTTTAGTCTTGCCTCTGCTGGTCTGTTTCCTGGCTCAGGTGGGACCCCTCCCTTCCCTTACCAAGGTTTGGCTGCCACTCATCCAATGGCCTCTGCAACAAGCCCAGAGAGGCCTGGACTAGGAACCAGGGCCACCTCCGCCACTCATCCTGTTGGCACTACCCCGCCCCGCAGACTCCTTGGTCCAGCCCAGCAGAAGACCCCACTACCAGCAGTCTGTGTCCCTATGCTTTGGCCCTTTCTGTCTAGGACTGGGGATAGTGGGCAGACGGGGAGAGGGACTGTCTGAGTACCCACCCCTTACTGTGGGGGACCTGGGCACGGAGGGCTGGAGCAGCACTTAAGATTGTCACTGAATCAAAGGGGAGACACGAGAAGAGGTAGGGGTACAGAAACGAGACAGTGTTCTCCTGTAAATAAGCTGCCACTAAAAGTCCAGTGTACCCAGATCGCCTCATCTATTACACTGGGTTCCCAGGCCCAATACGGATTGCTGCTTCCAGCCTCCTATGAACCCAGGCTGTTGTGGGAACCGTGACTTCCTGCTGCAGGAGGGTGGAGCTATCCCCTTCAGGAGCTTCCTGGGACAGAGCCAGAGAGGACAGAGATGAGGTCCCAGGACATGGGGGGAATCAAGGAAACATCTGTGGGAAAGTGACCACCACCTTGTGTGGTGGGGGTGGGGTCTGTGTTGCTCTCTGGGCTTCATCCCTCCACCTCCTGTTCCTGCGCCCTTGTCCCTCCAGCCACTCTCGCTGTCCTCATCAGTCTCTGCAAGTCTGGACACCGTCGGACTGTTGATGGCTTTAGGAGTCTGGGGACCTTGCAGTATTCTAAGCCCTGTGCCTGAGATGATCTCTAATCCTTAGGTTTTCTTTGCTCCTGTTTCAAGGAGGAGCCTGAGGCTCCGAGAACCCAGCTCGCTTGCCCAAGGAGGCACAGCTTGTCAGTGAGATTCAGCTCTGTGCCGCCTGTCTGAGCCCAGCTCCTTTACCTGGCCTGGCTCCCTGTCTGTCTAGGCACAGATGTAGATTGTCCCGGTTCCCAGTGGTTTCAGGAGCCAGGGCTTGGCCAAGAGCCTGGCAGGCAGGTGTGGCAGCCACAGCCAAAGGCTAACTGACCTCACGCTGGGAACCAGGCTTCTGGCTGGAGAACGGATGAGACGCAAGACCACCACAGCCAGCTGGGAGCTAGGATGACAGGTTCTGGGCAAATGCCAGTGCAATTAGAATGTAGCTTTTGTTGGGTAGACCCTGAGGGCTGAGCCCCAACCACTGAGCCTCTCAGCCCCAGCCCTTCGTGTGGCAGTAATCTGCTTGTCCGTGGAAATGGGCACAGTCCTGTTGCCTGTAATCACGGGCAGCCTGGCAATGCCGCATCCTCTTCTGGCTACAGAAGCAATTGTCCCCAGGCTGGTCATTCTCCCAGTGAATCTTGCTTGATGTCAGCTGTTCTTCTGCCCCTGCTCTCAAGGCGCTTTCTCAAATGGGACCTCACCCGTGGGCGTGTCCAAGCTGCTGGCACACAGGCCCTTCATTGCCAGTTCTGCGTCAGAGGCTCTCCTCCTGAGGCCTGTCCAAGGATGTGTCCAGCAGCCAGTGCGCAGTTCTCCTCTCTGTGGAGACTAGCTGTAGGAGACTCTGCTGGTCCCGTTAGCACAGGGGCCCCGGGGGAGTCAGGGAGCAGAGCGAAAGCTGAGCCTCAGGCGCTGGATGAGCCCCTGAGTACCTGAAGTGGCAGCACTGGGGCCCATTGGGCTCATGATTCCTCGTGAGAAAACCCCTACCTAGTCAATCCCGGCTCCGGGGGCCTAGGGCACAGCCATGCCTGCCTGGAATCTAGGGTGAACACAGTGTGGTAGACAGGCCTGGAGCGTTGGGGATGGGATGACAAGGGGCTGAGGGTTATTCTAGACCTAGGATCCCTGATCTGTGAGTAGGGAGTGGGAGGGCATGCGTGCTTCAGCAGCTATATCCTGTTACACGGCCACACTGAGACCCCAGGTTCTCTCTCCATCCACGCTTTTGCTCAGCTGTGTGTGGGCCCTGAAGGCCAGGGCTGCAGGGCTGGAAGACAAAGTTTCTGGGGTCACAGTCTGGAGTCAGATCTTAATTCTGGGTGTGTCCTTAGACCAAGACCTTCGCCTCTCTGGGCTGTTTCTGCACGCATGAACTGGGCATGCCTCGGCTCTAGTTTAAATGACTTCATCCTGGGAGGGGCATGACTTATAAGGAAAACTCAGCAAGAGTCAGGGATCCTGCAGTGGTTAAGAGCTGTGTAGAAGAGACACTTCTGTCACAAGAGGCATCCAGGCCCAGGACAGTCACCAGTTGTATCAGATGTACCCTGTGGAGCGATGATGTCAAAGGTCATGAAGGTCATGCCCATTGTAAGGCTTCCAAGCAAATGGAAAGCTCAGGGGCTTTGGCGTCAGTCCCGAGTCCTAATTCTGGCTGTAGCACCTCTGCCTCGCCCCCATGTGACCCCTGCTTTTCCATCAGCAGCACCAGCCGTTCTGAGTAGATGGAGTCACAGGTTCTTGGAGGTGTCTCCCTGGGGTCAGAAGAGAGATCTTTGTGGGGCCACTGAGCCACCAGGTCTCTAGGTTACTCTGCAGAGCTGCCCAGTGAGTCGGAATGTCCATCAGGATCCCCAGTGCCAAGAGGGAACCTGGAGAGGCCCTGGGTCAGGGAACACTGCCGCCTCCAGGGCTGAGCTCTGAGACTTTCCCAGCCGGGGTAGGGGAGCAGGGCTGTGCCTACGCTGGCAGTGTGGACAGCAGGTGAGCAGGGCTGTGCCTACTCTGGCAGTGTGGACAGCAGGTGGGCCCCTGTTTGTATCTTAGTAACTCCAAAAGGACACAAGGGCCTCGGTGATGTAGCCCAGTCAAGGACTTTTAGAAAAAAAAACTGGGAGGACCCTCAGGGAAGGGAACTTCAGAACCCAGCTTCGTCAGAAAGCTGGTGGGCTTGCTGTTCAGAGGCTCCCACCCAGCCGAGAGACCCAGTGCTTCCCAGGTCACAGTCATTGGCTGCTGACCAGCTCCATGAAAGGCCAAGGCCACCCTGTCAGAGCTGGGACTTAAATCCAGGACCCCCTTTGGCCGTCATCCCTGGGCATCGTTTCTTTGCTGCCTGATCTTGGTCTTCAGTCCCAGCTCTGTGTGGGATGAACACGAGTGACTTCTTGTGGCCCCTGAAGGGCTGGCTTGGTTAACTGTGGGGAGTCTGCTCCAGAAGGGCTGTTGGGGCAGGGACAATCGCAGCATGCAAGTGCATTTACACTTCAGGCGTGTAGGGGAAACCAGGTGGGCACCACACACCATGTGTGGCCTGAAAGCCCGGAAGAACTCCTTGGCTCATTTCAGTAAAAGGTCAGCAAGCCAGAAAGAGTGTCATAGACTTGCAACCCCAGCATTTAGGAGACTGGGGCAGGAGGATCAAAAGTTCTAGGCCACCCGGGTCTACATAAAGAGAACCTGTCTCAAACAACAAAAAGAAAAGAGATGGCTTGCAAGAGTGGCCAAGGGAACTCCAGTGGGTTATAGGAGACTTTTGTCCCCTTCTCTCAGCAGATAGGGAGAGAAACCGCATGGAGTAGGAATGAGACCACTATGGGTTCAAAGAAGAGCCTTAGGTGGGCGAGCACCATGCCCTGAAACTGCTTCTTCACCTGTGAGGTGCATGCGGCCACACCTCCCTCAGGGGTTAATGTTGTTAAGCACAGTGTGTAATGGTGTTGGTCACAGCTGCAGCCATCGGCGTCGGCCCAGGACTGGAAGCTTCACACTTGACCAGAGGCCTCACGGCAGCTTCAGCAGCTGGTTTTGTCCAGGTGGGGAAACTGAACCACAGCAACCTTGAAGTACTCACCACCCAGCGAGGCAGTAGCTTTAATGAGAAGCCCTTAGCAGGCTGACTCTGGGTTTCCCCATAACTCCCAGTTGTAGCAGCTTCCCAGGGCCGGGCCCAGTGAGCCGGGAGTATAGTAGTGACAGTTAGACCGTATGGATGGTAAGCCAGCAGCTGGGAGTCCGGATCATCACACGCTAGCCTAGCTCATCAAGGGACTTGCTATATGGCTCTGGGTGTGGCTGACCCAGCAGATGGGCCGGGCTAGGGTGTCTGAATGACTGTGGGCTCCCCCCTAGCCTGGCTCCTTTTATCACCCATGACCCTGGCCCACCCGAGCGCGCCTGAGGAACAGAGCCCACTGCTCTCTGTATTCCCTCTAGGAAACGTCGCCCCTATAAACCTCCTCACTGTCCCATGTACCAAATGCAGGCCCTCACCCATCTGGTCTTTGTCAGGAGACAGTTGGTTTTGATAGGCAGTTCTTGCTGGGGTGCACAGAGCAGGCACCCGCTGCCCAGGCTCCCTGTTCATGGGAGGGCAGCAACAGTGTCTGCAGCCCATCTCTTAAGTCATCCAGCGCAGCCCTTCCTTCTGTTCATGTTAACAGGATGTGTCAACACTGGGCATGACTGTCCCTGCCACCTGCCCCTACCTAGATGCCCCATTCCCAACCCCATGACCTGGTTGCTTTGAACCACTGGCTCTGGCTCCAGACTGGTTAGATGCATCTGATTGGCCGAGTCTAAGCCATATGACCATATTCCACCCCCAAGAAAGCCTGGGAGGCTGTGACCTCCATCAAACTCAGATGGATGAACCAGAAGACATTGTCCCTACAGGCTGACACTGGAGGTGGCCTGAGGGATGGAGATGGTAATTTTTCTTTTAAGATTTTTTTTTTACCATATGTATATGTGTGCATGTGTGTGTTGGTACCCATGCCCATGGAGGCCAGAAGATGGTGTTAGGTGGTATGGAGCTGGAGTTACCAGCAGTTATGAACTACCTGATGTGGGTGTTGGGAGCAGAACTCTGGCCCTCTGTAAGAGCAAGCATCTTAACTACTGCTGTGCCACCCTCCTGTCCATGAGGGGTAATTTACAGAGCAGCTTTGGTGCCAGTCAACCAGCCCTGCATACCTTGAGCAAACTGCCTCTCTAGATTTCGAATCCTCAAAGAGATAGTAACACCTCAAACACCTCACACAAGTCACATGAATGTGAGATCAGTGCGTGTTGGACTAGCTGCCTGTCACGAACCCCGTAAGTCCTAGCGTGAAAGGTGTTGGCCCAGAGCTGACCTGCAGGACCCTCCCCACACACATACCCACAGGCCACTTCCAGACTCTCAAAATCACATCAGGAGTCCCAGCCAGGCAGGGGACAGATGCAAGGAGTGACTAGGGAACTAAGCAAGGGGAAGGACAGCCTGGGGCTTCAAGGGAAGGAGAACCCCTGTATGGTTATGGCAGAAGGGAACTTCTTGAACGAGGTGGCGTTGGGGATGAGCTCCTCGACTGAGAGGAGCACAACTGAGACAGAAGGGGAACAGGGCGGACATCAAGGGGGGCGCTGGGAGGAGCCACACCTGGAGAGCTCATGTGGTGGAGAAGACACCGCCTGGGACATGCTGGGGAAGCCTCCTGCTAGTGCTGAGGGAAGGTGGTTGGGTGGGGGCCTGCAGAAGTGGGAGAAGGTGTGGTCCTGGGCCTCGTGGGAGGCCACCCCACCCCTCATGGATGCTGCTTCCACCGCTGAGAGCCCCTTTCCAGTGTCCCTGGAAGCACCCCTGACCCCAGGCTTCCCCTTCAATCTGCTCAATTATTAATTTCCAGACCTCTTGGGGATTGGACAGTAATACGACTCCTGTCCCCAGACTTGTCCCCTGCTGGTTGTCGCTCAGTGCTGTGATCAGGCCCTCTGTCAGTACCTTGAATTAAGTCAGTTCAACACACACTGGGGAGCCAAGGCCCAGGGTGTAGAGGGATAAGGTGACACCTCTGCTAGAGGCCAGGCTGAATGAGCCCAGGACACCACACCCCTGCTCTGTGCTGGAGAGCCCAGGGAACTCTGCCTGCCTCTCGTGGGTATAGGGCAGAGCATCATCATCTCATGATGACAGTGTGGAAGGCCTGATGCTGCTGACAAGGTCGATGGTGACTGTGATCAGGATTTTCTTCTTGGGCTGCCAGCTCACAAAAAATGACACAGAGACTTACTATGAAAGCTCAGCCTTACCTTAGGCTTGTTTCTAATTAGCTCTTTTTTTTAAGATTTATTTATTTATTATGTATACAACATTCTGCCTCCATGTGTGCCCACATGCCAGAAGAGGGCGCCAGATCTCATTACAGGTGGTTGTGAGCCACCATGTGGTTGCTGGGAATTGAACTCACGACCTCTGGAAGAGCAGCCAGTGCTCTTAACCACTGAGCCATCTCTCCAGCCCTCTAATTAGCTCTTATAACTTAAATTAACCTACATTTTTAAAATCTACATTCTTCTACACACTCATTAGTTCACACTCCGTTATGTCCATCCTGACTATTCTGCATCTGACTGTGACTCCTGTCTTCTTCCCTGAGACCTTTCTGTCTCCAAAAGTCCTGCCTAACTTCCTCCTGTCTGGCTATTGGCCATTCAGCTCTTTATTAACCCAGCCAGAGTGATATATCTTCACACAGTGTAAAGGAATATTCTGCAACATTACCCCTTTTTGTCTAAATAAAAAGGGAAGGTTTTAACTCTAACATAATAAAACTATAAACAGTAAAAACAATTACCAGGTAAGAATTACATTCACAATGTCCAATCTATTTGTATTTGGCAAATTCAAAGGAAATACTCTATTATCTATCCTCTCTTAATTAGTCCAAAGTTTTGTACCTCTTTTGCCTTCTAAGGAACTATAGAAAACTATAACTATCTAGTCTTCAAGTCCATCAAAGATAAATATGTCCAAGAAGGATATAATATTACCTGAATAAACAGGAAGCACAGAGCAAGCAACTTCCAAAACTAAAAAATGACAGAGACATCTGACTGCCTGGACAGTCACCTAAGGTTCTTCTGTAAGATCGGGGCCTCCATCTTCAGCCTACAGGCCTAGAATATCTGACAGACTTTTCTGTGAAGCAGGAAATTTTGAAAGACTGTCCTACCTTGTCTTGTCCAGTTTGGATAGCATACCATCAGCCATCGAGGCAAGGGCAGTTTCTTGCCAAATGGCTAGCTTTTGCCACAAAGAAAGCAAACTCCGTATGGAGGTTCTTTGATGCCCATCATCCTTTTTTGAAGTAGATTTGTGTTGTCAGTAGCAGACGTGTCTCACTGTCATGAAAAGCCTTATGTTGACATTTTAAATGTAGTATTACATAGGTCTTTGAGGTATTTGACTATCACCTATCTACGATATATCTCTATGACCTTGAAAACATACCTAACATGACTATAAATTTGATTGTTATAGGTGACTGTTAATCTGTATTTCTTTATTATCCTAAATAGCTTTCAATGACTAAAACTTTACATTTTTAAATGAGCTGATTAGGTACATATCTTAAACAAAAGTAGAAACATATATGCAGTATAACAAAACTAACCCTAAATTCGTAGCAATATAAAAAACCCATGGCAAAGTAAAATATTTGAGACTAGTGGTTCAAAAGACTCAACAATACACCCTTTTATTCCATTATTTCTATGCTATATCCCCCCTTTTTCCCTTCAGAAGGAGATTCCTGAATCTAATCTCCTTTGTTGAGCTTTTTTTTTTCCTGACCATGACCAATAACAATTTATAACCAGCCCCCTTAAACAATGGCAAACATCATAACCCACTGAATGATCAAAACCGCCCACCCCACCTCTTAGGAATGGAGGGATCATATTATCTAGACAGTTTCCTGTTGTCTAGGGTGACAGCATCTTTAGGGAACCCTGAGAAAATTGAGATAATGGTCAAGTCCTGGGAGAACCAGCCGTAACATTTGTTGTCCAGTCTCTGTGCTATGGGACAGTTAAAGACTTACCTGTAGTCCTGACTAGAATAGTCTGTGAGGCTGGACCATCTCAGCCTTGAAGCTGTTCTATATGTAGAACACTGAAGAAACTGTGACAGAGGCATTCTGAGAGGCTGGATCACCTGGGCCACCCATTTTCATTGATGTCTGGTCCCCTTGTTCTGAAAACACACAACTTTCAAAGGTAACATACATATCTATATTAACACAAGTATGGACTGGGTGTTGTACACAAGCCAGCCAAAAATGATTTTTTTGTTTTATGCTTGAGCAGGTAAAATATAAATCATCTGTCCTGTAGTTTTCTAGGGTTATTTCTTTATGTCTGTAGCCAGGATTTTCAGGGGGTCTTCCACAAGCAAATCTGATCTCTATTAACCTGGAAGGAATCAGTAGCATTTCATTTCCGGTGGAGACAAAAGCATAACCTCTTCCCCAAAACAATATATTTTCTGACTTACTTTTTAAAGTTAAGGCTTTCCTAAAGTATCTAGGGTGGCTTAACTCAGCAGTTCCTCTTACAATCCCATGTCTCTCAGCAACTGTTGTTCACTCATCAGCAATAAAATAATTCAAAGTAACTGCTGGGCAGTGGTGGCACACGCCTTTAATCTCAGCACTCAGGAGGCAGAGGCAGGCTGATCTCTGTGAGTTTGAGGCCAGCCTGGACTATAAAAGCTAGTTCCAGGACAGGCTCTAAAGCTACAAAAAACTCCTGTCTCGAAAAACCAAAAAAAAAAAAAAAAAAAAAAAAGTAACAAGATGCCATATAGGAATCAGACTGTATTTTCCATCTTTACATGACTTATCCTTTTTGTATTATTTTATTTTTCTTTAAAGGCTTTATCTTGTTAATAAACTATTTTTTCTATGACCATATATACCCATTTTCTTTTCTTTTTAAAGCCTACACACCTTTTAAAAACACACTGTCACCTGTTTAGAGTTTTTTTCCATCTGGATCTGTCTTTACTAAGCACCTGTAGCATTCTCTGACCACATGAGACATCTTTAAACTGCTCTGTCAGCCGCTGGCATGACTCAGCTTGGTGCTTGCTGCTGGCAGCTGGCTTCAGCTTGCAGGCACAGCCAGTAGCCGCACCTCTGTACACCACTGAGCCTGCCTCAGAGACTGTGGTCACCAGGAAGCCGTGTTTGACTCCGTTTTCCGAACTTTTTTTTAAAAAAAAAAGCTTTCTCAAGCCTTATGTGATTGTATCTGGCCCCATATTTGGTGCTGTTTTAATAAGGCTTTTCTTCTTAGGCCACCAACTCACAAAAAATTGACACAGAGACTTATTAACTCTGAAAGCTCGGCCTTAGCTTAGGCTTGTTTCTGACTGGCTCTTGTAGCTTAAATTAACACATTTGTTTTAATCTATGTTCTTCCATGTGCTTGTTACTTCATCTCCGTTATGCCCATCCTGATTATTCTGCATCTGACTGGTGATTTCTTTCTTCTTCCCCGAGACCTCTCTGTCCCCAGAAGTCCCACCTGATCTCTTTCTGTCTTAGCTATTGGCCATTCATCTCTTTATTAAACCAATCACAGTATACATCTTCATACCATGTAAAGGAATATTCTGCAGCAGGGGACAGGCCATGGTAGGCACTGGAAGTGTCTTCTCTTGCTCTCACCCTGTGCCAACTCCTCAGAGTAGTGTTCTGTAATGGCAGAGAAGGAAACAGGCCCAAGAAAGGGTAGCATTTACTCCAGGGTCTCAGGGCAGGAAAGGACTGAGCTGAAATACATGTTCAGATTTCTCTGATGTGTGAGCCTACAGGCCTCTCTTTAAACCAAATGTTTATTTGTCACTTATTTTGTGTGGGAGTGTGCAAGTGCCACAGTCTATGTGCGAAGGTCAGGGGACACTGGAAGGAGTTGGTTCTAGGTCAGGGGATGGCCTTTCACCCAGAAATCAGGCTAAGGTGCCCAGCACCAGAGAACTAGATGGGATGGGGTGGAGGACATGTCTGATCACATCCAGATCACCACAGATCCCAAGGCCTTAGCAAAGGTCTATGGCACAGAAACGAGATCATACTCTATCAGATGTCAGCACCCCCTGTGAAGCCCATTTGGACCTTGTTATAGATAAGGCAGAGGAAGCCCTTATCCTCAGCCCCCTGAACCAATGAAATCTGGGACACAGAACCCTGTCACTGAGATCCTCCCTTCAGTAAGCCCCAGCAACCCAGCTCACACAAAGATGTCCTTTGAGTACCCCAGGAGAGGTCCTACCTCAAGTGAGCTCAGGTGAGCTCGCTCCCCTCCAGGAGCTGCAGGTGGCCATGTAGAAGAGCTGATGCTTGGGTTACAGCCATGGTCCCTACATTCCCTCCAAGGCTGAAGATGACTTCTGGACCTTTCCTTTTCCCCCCAGCTCCTTGGCATGCTTGTTCTCTCTCTCTCTTCCGTATTCCTCCTCTTCCCCTTCCCCAAGGTTAGCCCATCTCCACCCTGTCTTCAGAAAAGTCTCATATAGCAGCATCTCTCAGGTCTCCTGACAGGTCTGGGAGGGTAGAGGAGCTGGGGTCCATGGCACGTGATACATTCCCAGCCTTTATCCCTGTCCTGCCAGTGACACACTGTTCCATCACCCTCAGCACGGCTTGTCCCTGGGCCACAATTCATGACATCATCTCCTCTTGGACGAGCTCTGTCTGCTAGGGTGGAGCCCTCAGGGTCAGCTTGGCACGTGTCTGGGCACCTGAGTTCAGGTAGGTTCAGGGGACAGGGCTCAATGTCTTGGGAAATTTCTCAGCTTGTTCAGGTGGTCATGGTCTTCTCTGCTCCTGAGTCTTTGGGTTCCCAAAGGGCAGGAGTTCGTGACATCTCAAAGCTCTGCCCCCCGAAACTAGGAATCAAGGGAAGCCAAGTTGTAGGAAAAAGGACGTAGAGAATTTACCCTGTGCCTGGGTTAGGCAGGGAACTAGGCAGGCACCCCCATGAGGCCACCTGGACTACAAGAAAGGTTTTAACCTTTCTTCCCTCCAGCAAACTGAGCCCTGTCCACCCCAGGGCCTTTGCTCATGCTGCCTCGTGCCTGAACATCCTTTCCTCAGGTTGTCTGAGCTCCTTCAGGCCAGGAGGGACTTAGAGCACGAATCATACTGTCAAAGGGACCTCTCCAGGGCCTCTGTCTGAACAACCCATACTGTCCCCTGTCCTGTCTAATGTCTTGTCATGCTTCAGAGTCATTACTGCTGACAGCAGTCCTGTCCCTGCTCCATGCTATGAGCATGGCTGGCTCAGCCACAGTTCTTCTCAACTGGGGGCAGAGGGGACAGTTGCCTCTTATTTATTTTTAACATGTATTTGTTGAATATGTTTGTGTGCGTGCGTGCATGCGTGCGTGCGTGTGTGTGTGTGTGTGTGTGTGTGTGTGTGTGCTCAAGTGTGCCACGGCATGAGTGTGGAGGTCAGAGGACAACTTGTGCAAGCTGGTTCTCTCCAGCCACCATATGGGTCCTAGGGCTTGAACTCAGGTCACTGGACTAGGTATTTTGTGCAAGCCCATCTTTCCAGGGTCAGGGATGGAGTCTAGGGCCAAGGTCCTGCCTCTGATTTGCCCTTATCTGGCTGTGGCCTTGTTCTCCGGCCTGGGAAGAGGAGCTGGGCACCCTTGGGAAGTACTAGAGAGGGTCAGGACCTGCAGGCTTCAGGGTAGCCAGAGGTCTTGAGCCCGCTGGAAATCCTGCCCGGTGGGCATTGCCTCTGCTTGCTTTAGTGTAAGCCCACACCCAGATGATACCTGGGCTCTGCCTCCCACTGTTGGAACTTAGAGTAACCCAGGAGTGGTGGAACCAGGCCGGGAGCTCCATTCGGAGCTCAGCATGGAGTTGACTCACAGCAGTGCTGTGGCCGCAGGAACCTGGTTTCCCTGGGGCTCCCACGAGGCCGTGCTGGTGGCTCAGTCCCAGTACACGTGCAGACATAATGAATATTCCAGCCCAGCCTGCCACCCCGCCTAAGATGAGGCCCAAGCAGGTGAACACATTCCCGGCTGGAGCAGCCGCCCTCACCCACAGGCAGCCCTGGCACTGGTGCCTGCTGACTGAGGGATCTGACTGTCATTGCTGCCGACTTCCGCCTGTGAGTCTCAGATGGGCTGGGGCCACCGTCCTAAGAAAGGCATTGGTCATGGACTTCATGAGGGACCATGAGGCAACAAAGGGCTGACCCCTGATGCCAGAAGACACACAAGACATGCCGGTTACAATGGAAAGGAAGAGCGTGATGGGGATTCCAGGAAGGGGAGGATGTGGATTCCAGGAGACTGGGGTGTGGGTACCAAACTGCCCTGTGATGTCAGCCCTTGACTCTGAGCTCTGGGGCAGGGATCAAACTGCCTGTTCCAATGATGTGTGACCCAGAGCCAAACACCCAGGGATTCCCCAGGAGGTGCTCAGGGGTGGCAGGAGCCCCCTGAGCCAAACATCCCCAAAGAAGGAGGCGGGTTAATGTGAGCTGGGGAGTTGTTGCAGAGGCCCAGGCCTGGGCAGGCAGTCCTAAGTGTGGTCCTGGTCTCTGCTACCCACCGTGGATGTTGGGGGCTTGGGTCAAAACTGAGGCTCCAAAGCACCAACTGTAGAAGGAATTTCTGAGCCTCACCTGAGACCTCACAGGCTGCACTGCCACTCAGGATTATGCAGTCTTGGCAATCTGTAAAGTGCCATGGAAAAAGAAAACTGGGGGCCTGGGGACAGACTCAATTAGTCAGTAGGTGCTAGTATGCAGGATGCCCTGGTGGTGTAAGAGTTCCTTCTGTTTGTGTGTTGCTTTCATTGAATACTGAATAAAGAAACTAACTGCCTTGGCCTAGTTGATTGGGCAGAACTTAGGTAGGTGGAGAAGACAGAACTGAATGCTGGGAAGAAGGGCAGAGTGGGAGATGCCATGGATCTTCTGCCTGAGATGGACACTGGTTAGAATCTTGCCGGTAAGCCACAGTCACATGGTGATACACAGATTAATAGAAATGGGTTAAATTAAGATGTAAAAATTAGCCAATAAGAAACTAGAGCTATAACATCTTTAGTCATCAGAGAAATGCAAATCAAAACAACTCTGAGATTTCATATTACACCTGTAAGAACGGTCAAGATCAAAAACACTGATGACAACTTATGCTGGAGAGGTTGTGGGGTAAAGGGAACACTTCTGCATTGCAGGTGGGATTGCAAGCTGGTACAACCCCTTTGGATATCAGTATGGCAGTTTCTCAGAAAATTAGGAAACAACCTTCCTCAAGACCCAGCAATACCCCTTTTAAGTATATATCCAAAGGATACTCAATTGTGCCACAAGGATATGTGCTCAACTATGTTCATAGCAGCTTTGTTTGTCATAGCCAGAACCTGAAAACAACCTAAATGCCCTTTGACTGAAGAATGAATAAGGAAAATGTGTTACATTTACACAATGGAGTACTACACAGTAGAAAAAATGACATTTTGAAATTTGCAGGCAAATAGATGGATCTAGAAAACATCATATTGAGTGAGGTAACCCAGACCCAGAAAGACAAATATCATATGTGCTCACTCATAAGTGGTTTTTAAACATATAGCAAAGGAAACCAGCTAACAAACCACAATCCCAGAGAACCTAGATATTGATAAGGACTGTAAGAGAGACATACATGGTTATAATCTACATGGGAAGTAGAACAAGACAGGATCTCCTGAGTGAATTGGGAGCTGGAGATCATGGAAGAAGGCTTAAGGGGAGGGCAAAGGAAAGGAGGAGAGCAGAGAAAAATGTATAGCTCAATAAAATCAATTAAAAAAAGAAAAAATCCCTATGACAACCACCATGCAGACCGCTATTTTCCATAACCTGGAGGCTCAGCTGTTTATTAAGACTTTGGGCACCTCCAGGTCCTGCTAATGGATCCCTTTTCTCAGTAGTCAGCATGGGTCCTGTTATTAGTGAAGCTGATCGGAGTAGCTATGCTCCACTGTAGCTCTTTGGCATATGGGTTATTTTGAACTAGAGGCAAATGAGATTTCACAGGTGCAGAAAGAATTCACATTGGAGCTTCCTTCATCAACTGAAAGAAGATACTTTGGAGAAATGAGGATAACCTTGAACCCACTCCACTGAGGACAAGAAAGCAGGAAGTTGACAGAGATGAGTTAGCAAACAGATCTTGCTCAAAGAACTCCTTGGTAAAGTCATGAAGATTGATAATTTATAGTGTTGAATTAGGAATACAGCAAGACAAAAAAAAAGAATACAGCAAGATAGGTAACTTCGTGCACATCGGCTCTAGGGTAAATTGAGAAATCCCTTTTAGAGACCTTGCAGTGTGGGGCTATACTTACAATAGCAAGTGTGTCTGGGTATCTGACTATGATAAACCGGTTGAGTTATTTTGTTTAAAAAAAGAAAGAAAGAAAGAAAGAAAGAAAGAAAGAAAGAAAGAAAGAAAGAAAGAAAGAAACTAGAGCTAATGGGCCAAGCAGTGTTTTAATTAATACAGTTTCTGTGTGGTTATTTCGAGTGTAAGCTAGCCCGGGCAGCCAGGACAAACAAAGGGACCCTCTCTCCATCAACACCCGGGATTTGATCCCCAGGACCACATAAAGCCAGGCTTGGTGGTACACAGGTTTAATTTCAACACTCCGAGGGTGGGAGGAGGAGGATCAGAAATTCAAAATAATCTTCACAGTTACATAGCAAACTCAAGGTCGCCCTGGACTATCTGAGATCTCACTTCGAAACAAAATAAGTAAGTACATAAAGAAGTGAGAGCCAGTAAGCAAGAACTCCCAAGTTCAGTGGGGAGGCCTGTGGGCCCTGCAGGAGGCAGAAGGAGACGGGACTACAGCGTGCCCTCCCCACTCCCAGATGGTCCTATCTGAAGCCAAACTCCCCCCAGTCCCTATATATGCCAGCCAGGAAATCACTCCGCAGCTCTCCAGGAGTATGTGAAGAGCTGAGGGTTCTGTCACACAGACCCAGGATTTTATCTCAGCTTGGTCACCAACTGGGGAGTCCATAGGATGTAAGTGTCCCAGAATGGGTAGATCCTGGCAATGAGTAGGGTTACCGGGTAGAGGGGAGGTCTGGCAGGGAGTGCCAAGGCCTGAGGGGAGAAGAGGGAGAAACAGAGAGGAAGGAGACACAGGAAACGGAGACAGAGAGAGAGGAGGTGCTGAACACAGTGATCAAAGATGTTAGGAGCAAAAAAGATGGAAATCAGACAGATGGCGGTGCATTTCTTTAGTCCCAGCACCCAGGAGGCAGAGGGAGGCAGGTCTCTGTGAGTTCAAGGCCAGCCTGATCTACAGAGTGAGAGCTATATACTGTCTCACAACAGTAATGAAAAGCAGAAATTCTCATGAGAAGGAATTTAAATGATGTGAGTTCTCTGGATTGGCTTGAAATTTGGGGTGCCTATGTGAGCTTATTGTAATCAATATCAGAGAGAGGTGAGTAAATACAGTTAGAAATGTGTACTGTCTGTTTATTACACACACACACACACACACACACACACACACACACACACACACAGAGAGAGAGACTCTCCCTCAGTTACCAAAGTTCCTGGGTGCCCAGATGCCTTCTAGAAAACAGGACATTATTTACATATGACTCTCCCGACTTCCCTCTTCTCCTCCCTCCCCTTGCTTCTCCCTACCCCAAGAATGTTCTATGTAGCCCAGGCTGGCCTTGAACTCACACTCTTCTTGCCCCAGATGCCCAAGTGAGGGGATTAGAGCCGTGTCCAACTTCCCGTGGCCCTCGCATAGATGGTTAACATTTCTGAGTTGTTTATAATACCTAATATGTGTGCTATGTAAATAACTCACGGGCCGACAGGAAAAGCCTGTGGGCGTTCAGTATGAGTGGGGTTTGTTTTGTATTCTCCTGAATACTTTCCATCTGAGATTGGTTGAATCTGAGAACATGGAACTGCAGAGGCAAGGTGTGTGTGTGTGTGTGTGTGTGTGTGTGTGTGTGTGTGTGTGCGGCGTGTGTGGTGGACACCCATTCTGCTCTCCATTAAAGGAAAGCCAGCTTCTGGGAGCTGACTTGGGCTAGGACTGATTTTACCAGAGGGAAGATAAGAATGAGCCTAGGATACCTCGTGACGAAAAGTAAGGAAATGCTCGCAAGAGCAATGGTGGTATGTTAACAGGTCCCAGGAGCCACTTGAAGTAGCCATCTGAGCAAATTTGGAACTGTTTGGTCATTAAGAACAGCAGCAGCAGCAAAGTGTCCAAAATCAAGGTGTGGTGGTGCCCACCTGCAGTCTCAGCACTCAGGAGGCCAGGCCAGGACGATTCTGAATTCCTGACTAGCCTGAGCTACATAGTCAGACCCTATCCAAAAAAATTGAGAGATGACTCAGTGGTTACAGATGGTTGCTGCTCTCGGAAACGACGTAAGTTTGGTTCCCAGTGCCCACATCAGGTGGCCCACAATCGCGTTCAGCTCCAGCTCCAGGGAATCTGATGCCTCTGGCCTCTGTGGCCACACACACATACACATAATTTACAAACAAACAAATCCCATGGCTCAAGAAAAGAATAGCAATTAAACTGTGACAATGCTGGCAGACTGTTGACTATAGACCACAGGTCTATGCTGCTGTAACTGAACCAGTAAGTGGAAAGTGTGATGAAAAGGGGGGGGGGCTGTTTTTTATTGCACTGTGTGTGTGAGGGGCATGTGCACACTCATGCACGTGCCGGGATGCACAGCTGAAGGTCAAGGACAGCTTGCACGAGTCAGTTCTTGCCTTCCAACAGTTAGGCCCTAGGGATTGAACTCAGGTTTGGCAGCAAGCTCCTCACCTTGCTAAACCCTCTCACTGGCCCTGGGATATTTAATTGCTCTCAAAGTATTTCTTGAGAAAGAATAACTTGGAGCTGGGGGTGTGGATAAGTAGGCAAGTGCTTGCTTGGTATGCGTGAGGCACAACACTCAGTCCCTAGCATTGCTAAAACAAACAAAAGCTCATGCACAGCTACCACCTAAACAACCAAAGCTGACGTCATCATTAGGAGACCAAACCCAAAGCACAGGTAGCATCCCTTGGGATGGCCCGCCCACCTCAACAAAGTTGGCCCGCAGTCTTCCATTGGCAAGATACTATGGAATGCCTTCCTCCGAGCTAATCAGAGCAGCAGTGACAACCGACAGGAGCATCAGGAGATCCAGCCTGATGCTGGTCCTTCATAATCACACTCTACCAACAGAGCTACATATCCAGCCCCTCCTTCCATCCTGCATATGTGCGTGTGGTATGATACACACACGTCTATGTGTGGCTGTGCACAGGCCAGAGGAAAACGATGTGTACCTGTGGCTTGTGGCCTTGTTTTCTTGAAGCGGTGTCTCTCATTGAACCTGAAGCTGGCCATGGTTTGGCTAGGCTGGCCAGTGAACCCCCAACATCTGCCCATCTCTGCTCCTCCAGTGCTGAGGTTGCATGCATCACACCCAGATTTTTACATGGGTGCTGGGGTTCCCATGTTTGTGCAGTGAGCGATCTTCTGTTGTGTGATATTTTGATTGCATTCTGATGCTCCCGAGACTGACAAAGTTTGTTTTGAATTAGAGGGCAAAGCTAGCTACTTGTTGACCAAAATTAACCATAGAGGTTTTGGAGGACTGAGGACAGATAGAGAGACAGAAAGTAGTAGGGCAGGGCTCAGAGAGGATTTTGGACCTTTTGGATGGAGGAACAAGAGAGATAGGAGATCACTAGTCGCTTCGCTGCTTCTCTGATCCTTCAGGTTCTTACCCTGATATCTGACAGTTTTTATTGATAAAGAGTAATTAGTTAAACGTTTCATCTGGTGTCCAACTCAGTGCATGAATTATGAGGTAGCTACTTGCCCCTGGCTTTGCAGCCACTGGAGCCGCTGCCATGGCTGGTTTTTCCTCCCTTGCCCCAAGTTCTCTGAGTCTGGGATTTTCCTGTTGCAGCCTCTCTACAGCAGCCTTCGGTTGCTGCCCATTCCCAGCTCCAAACTGCATAGGCACGGGACTCCCAATGCCTCTAGAGTTAGCCACCCACCACCAACTGGCTCTGCCTTCAGGCAGCTCCATGCCCTCACTTCCTGCCACAGGTGCTTCTTCTGCATGTTCCCATGTCTGCTTTTTTTTTTTTTTAACTTTATTTTATGTGAATTGGTGTGAAGGTGTCAGATCCCCTGGAACTGGATTTTTTTCAGACAGTTGCGAGCCGCCATGTGGGTGCTGGGAATTGAACCCGGGTCCTCTGGAAGAACAGTCGGTGCTCTTAACCGCTGAGCCATCTCTCCAGCCGCCCCATGTCTGCTTTTCAGGCAGTTGGATCCCTCCCCCCCGTGGGCTGTGGGCTTCCCTGGACTCCCTCCTCTGGGTGCTGTCACACCAGGTCAGCCACCTCAACATCTGCCTGGATGACTGCCACACACCTCAGCCCCCAGCTACACACGAGCAGCTGCAGCTGCCCTCAACCGGGCTGTGCACCACCTGTGCTCTCTGCCCAGCTGTGCTGCCCAGCGACAGCCAGCCTCACACTTCACTGTCGTCAGCAGAACTGGTGAGACACCTGGGAATTCTTAAGGGGGGAGATTACTTGTTAAAAAAGGAAGTTTTTTCCCCGTGTTAAAAATGGGAAGCAATATTATGGTGCAGGGAGTTAGGTCTCTGTATGGTTCCACAATGGATGGTTTGAAAAATGGAACAATTAAATGAAGGATAATCAACTTAGCTGGGATTGACATAATGTCAATTATAATCATTATCAGTTGGGTGATTTGTGTTTTTTCCCTAAAAAATTTGTTTGATATCAGTGCCAAATATGAAAAATTCACTGATAAGATAAAATCCTTAGAAAGACATACTAATGAAACTAGAAAAATATTCATACACATTTAGAGGAGTTTAGATTAGAAGCTACTACACCATTGCATTATGAAACTTAAGAGGGGTGGCCCAAAGTTATCCATACAAGAACAACCACAGTTACAGCCATTATGGGGATACCTATACAAATTAAGACTGACAATGCTCCAGCATATGCCTCTAGTAATGAAACAATTTTTTGCATATTACAACATAAAACTTATTACAGGTATACCACACAATCCAACAGGACAAGCAGTTATAGAAAGATCTTGTTGTACTTTAAAAGATATACTTAATAAATAGAAAGGGATAATAAAGACCCTCAGAGATAAATTACACAATGCTTTATTAACTTTAAACTTTTAAATGCTAATGAGAAAAGAACAATAACTGCAGAGAGAGGTTGGATAGTAGAAGAGACTGCTGAATTAAATCAGCCTGTATACTTTAAAGAGGTGTTGACCTCAGAATGGAAACCAGGATATGTGTTACATAGGGGAAGAGGTTCTGCTTGTGTTTCCACAGGAGAGGAAAAGCTGTGGTATTATCAAGATTGATAAAGATTAGATTTGAACATGAGTCCTCTTGATTAGGAAGGGTGATAGTCCATCAAGCAGCTTGAGCATTCAACCTGAACTAACTTATAAGGCTAACAAATGTCTTTCATTTGATTAGATATAACCTGCCAAAAAAGGGAACTCCCCAAAGTTAGGGTTGGGACAATGATTTTTTTTTTCTTTCCAGTAGATTAAAAGCAGCCAACTAGTGAATCTGAAGACCACTGGACAAATGAGACATTGGAAGAAAAAGGACAAATCCTCCAGAGAGAATATCCCAAGAAAAGGAGTAAACTGGCCTAGTGTCATAAACAGGACAAAATGCCATAAATCTTCCCAGATATTTGTTCCTGCTGTTCTTTACAGATATGTAAGGCAAATGGTCTTTCTGTAGTCCCACTTCAATTACAAATTAAAGCTGGCTTTGGAGTTGGAGTGCAGCTCTCCCCTTCTTTTTCTTAAAAGAAAAATCCAAAATCTCTGTCTTATGTCAGAAGAGTCACTTGATATGAGTCAGAAGAAAAACCAAAATTAAGAAAGTATTCTATTGCTGCTAATCTCATAATCTTTTACTTTTATTTTGACTCTTTAAAACTTTTCTTAAGGTATAAATATTATCTCAGAATTTATAATATTATTATATATATTGAAACTTTCTGATGTTATATTAATGGTCATATAGAGTACTAAGTAATTCTATAAATAGGCTTCATTTACCTTCCTGTACATGATTTTGGGCTTGAGGCTGAAACAGGTAATTAAGAATTAAATTTGTGTACCCTGGATATACTTGACAAATTGTGGCCCTTTAGCCTCTCTGGGATCTGCTGCATATGACATTTAAAATGTTTACGTTTTCTGCAGTGAATCATGACCATTCTTAATAGCAAATTTTGAAGTCTCCAAAAGGATGGAGCCCCACAGTGTTGATTCTACCTGGATTGTAGTAACGGCACGAAGATGGCAAACACCACCCAAAGATCAGCTTTGAACTACAAACTGCTCAGGACAACTTCAAAACAGTTAGCTAAGATGGTCCAACCTCATAGACTACTCTGACCAGGACTTCAAATAAGCCCTGCAGTTTCCCATCACATGGAGACTGAACAATAGCCAGCTCTCCTAGGACTTGATCATTATCTCAATTTTTTCAGGGTCCCCTAAAGATACCATCACCCCCAGACAACAAGAAGTAATTTTTTGGGGGGGGATTTTCGAGACAGGGTTTCTCTGTGGCTTTGGAGCCTATTCTGGAACTAGCTCTGTAGACCAGGCTGGTCTCAAACTCACAGAGATCCGCCTGCCTCTGCCTCCCAAGTGCTGGGATTAAAGGCGTGCACCACCACCCAGCAACAGGAAGTAATTTTAAGAACATGACACCCACATTCCCAAGAGGTAGGGTGGGTGGTTTTTGGTCATTCCATGGATTACAGATGTTTATCATCTTTGGAGAGGGTTGGTTGAAAGTTATTATTGATGGAATAATAGTCAGTGAGGAAACTAAACAAAAGAGATTAGATTCAGGGATCTTGTTCTGCAAAGAAAAGGGGGTATAGGAATGATAGAATAAAAGGGTAGGATATTGATTTACTTTTAAACAAAAAAGGAACTACTAGTCTTAAATATTTTACATTGGTATGGATTTTTGCATATTGATACAAATTTGAGGTTATTTTTGTTATACTGTATATGTGTTTCTACTTTTGTTTAAGGTATTGTACCTATGCCGCTCATTTAACAATGTAATGTAAATCTCTAGTCCTTGAAAGTTATTATTGCAAACTATCTAGGATAATTAAGAAATACAGGTTAGTAGTTAGTCATCTAACAATCAGATTTGCGGCCATATTAGGTATGTTTTTAAGGTCAAACATATATTTTAGATAGATAGATGGTCTTCAAATACTTCAGAGATCTACAGAATATGGCATTTAAGATGTTTTAATAGCATAAGGCTTTTCATGACAATGAGACACATCTGCTTCTGGCAGCACCAATCTACTTCAGATGAGGTCATGGGCATTGAAGAAGCTCCATATGGGATTTGCTTTCTTTGTGGCAAAAGTTAGCCCACTGGGCAAGAAACTGCCTTTGCCTGGATTGCTGGCAGTATGCTGTTTAAGTTGAACAAGCAAAGACACAAAAGAAAGTGACTTCTTTGGCTGAGTGGTGGTGGTGCACACCTTAAACTCAGCACTTAGAGGCAGAGGCAGGCAGATCTCTGTGAATTTGAGGCCAGCCTGGTTTACAGAGCAAGTGCCAGGACAGCTAGGGCTGTTACACAGAGAAACCCTATCTCAAAAACAAACAAAAAGTGACTACTAAACTTTGCCAAGACAAGGTACAATATAGTCCTTCAAAATTCCCACTTCACAGAAAAGTCTGTCAGATACTCTAGGTCTATAGGTTGAAGATGTGTGCCTCAGCATTACGGAGGACCCTTGGATGATTGTCCAGGCAGCTACCTGTTTTGTCCTTTCTATAGTTTGGAAGTTGCTCTGCACTTCTTGTTTACTCATCCTTCTTAGGTATCTGGAGATTGAAGACTAGATAGTTATAGTTTTCCTTGTTACCAAATTCAGAAAAGAAACTCAGAAGAGGTGCAAAGTGTATAAGGTTGAGAGACATAAGAGCTTAAATTGTTTATCTAAGAAAATGTTTGTTGTCTAAAAATTAGTTTTGGTTTAGTAATACAAGTTGGGATAGAAAGTGAATTAGGTACAAAACTTTGGACTCACCACGGTAGGATAGATAATGTAGTATTTTCTCTGACTTTGCCAGATGCACATGCACTAGGCACTGTGAATGTAATTCTTACTTGATAATTGTTCTTATTGTATGTAGTTTTTCTGTGTCAGAGTTAAAACCTTCCCTTTTATTTAGACAAAAATGGGGAAATGTTGTGTGATATTTTTATTGTATTCTGATGCTCCTGAGACTGACAATAAAGTTTGTTTTGAATTAGAGGGCAGAGCTAGCTTCTGAATGAAACTGAAATGAAATTTATGCCCTGGAAATACTAAAGCATGCATGGGCAGCCCGTATATGGCGGTTCTGTTAAACTTGTCCATATTGGGTTTCATAGTCTAAATTAATGAGGACAGCTGACCAGGTCTCTTCCTCAAGAGGGCACCAGACCTCATTATAGATGGTTATGAGCCACCATGTGGTTGCTGGGAATTGAACTCAGGACCTTTGGAAGAGCAGGCAGTGCTCTTAACTGCTGAGCCATCTCTCCAGCCCCAGAGCTAGCTACAGGCAGGGTGTTACATACTCAGAATCTCAGAGCCGAGGAGGCAGAAACAGGCAGATCCCAGGATCATGGGCCCAACAGTCTACCCCACTTGTCAAGCTCCAAGCCAGCAGAAACTCAGTCTCAGAAAACAAAGTGGCTGGTGTCTGAGGAATGACACTCAAGGTTGACTTCTGGCTACACACACACACATACACACACATACACACACACATATACGCACGCACACACGTATGCGCGTGCACACACACACACACACACGCCACCTGCTTAATCGTAGATCACAACTAAAGAATGTTTAGAAATGAAGCCAGAAGCCAGGTAATGGTGGTACATGACTTTAATTCCAGCACTCAGGAGGCAGAGGCAGGAGGATCTCTGTGAGTTTGAGGCCAGCCTGGTCTACAGAGCGAGTTCCAGGACAGCTAGGGCTGCACAGAGAAACCCTGTCTCAACAACAACAAAAAGCAAAGTCAGGCATGGTGATAGGTACCTGTAATCCCTGGCACTCTAGAAGTGTGGTGAGGAGGGCAGAAGGGTGGTGGTTGGGTAGAGGGTGGTGAGTTTGAGACCAGTCTTGAGATTGTCTCTGAAAAGGTAAAAGTCCAAAACTGAAAGCGTAAAGCGCAGCTTCCAGCAAGTCCATACACAGCGCATACTCGCCGACGGGATGGTGGCGTGGCTGCTGAGCTCACTCTATTTGATGGATCTGTCTTCCTCTCCTGCTGATCCTTGCCATTTCCCCCCACACTCAACAGGATCCTCCCCCAGGAAGTCCTCCAAAAAGATGTCATGAGAATTGGTGACTTCCAGATCCTGGCTGACCTCCAGCTTTGTTTAATTCACACCGCTTACAGCTCAGGAAGCAAAGAACAAGGTTGAACTGATGACAACATCCTGTCCCTGCCCCCGCCCTCGCCTTCCAGCATCCTATGGTGGGAGTGTGCACCCACTTCCTTGGAAATCACCACCCAAGATCAAGTCCATCCCCACCATCCTGCCCAGAATCTGGGCCGATCTGGCTTAGCAGGTCCATTCTCTTGCTGTGGCTGGGCGGTTCTCAGTCTGGCTCAGCGAAAGGGACCTTTCTTATCTTCTGGCAATTCCAGGGAACGTGATTTCAAAAGGATAAAGGCACAGTCAGGGGCAGGTTGGGCTGCCCCAAACACCAAGTGCGTGTGAGCACTGTTGCTCACACAGCTAGTCACCAGCTGCAGCTTCTGGGTGGGGGTGGCCAGGTAAGCAAGCATGGGACATTTGCCCCTTGCTGGCCTAGAGAGTCACTACTATCGTGACTCTGCGGTACAAGAAGCAGCAGATAACACCTGTGTAGACACACCTGTGCAAATATACCTGCGTGTTCGTTCTGCAGGTGAACAAATGGAGGTGCAGGGAGCCACACACCCTGCCTCAGCCCCTCACCCCATAGCAAAGTGTGTGTGTTGTGATTTGAAGATTTTATTTCATGCATGTGAGTGTTCTGCCTGCATGTATGAATATGCACTGACTGTTCATGCCTGGTGTCTGCAGAGCTCACAAGAATGCATTGGATCCCCCAGAACTAGATGGTTGTCAGCTGCCGTGTGCGTGGGTGCTGGGAATTGAACCTGGGTCCTCTTGCAAGAGCAGCAGGTGCTCTTAGCCACTGACCCATCTCTCCAGCCCCAGCTCAGCTTCCCGTTTTAAAAGGTCAGTGCTATTGAGTGTCCTTATATCTGCTTCCAATAACTGCAAGGCTCATGCCCCCCCCCCATTTCATATGTGTGTAGGTATGCAGGTGCCATGGCTCACATGTTGAGGTCATAGGACAACTTTCAGGAGTCAGTTCTCTCCGTCCACCCTGCGGATTCTGGCATCAAACTCAGGTTGCTAAGCTTGGCAGTAATTGGCATATCTACTGACCCATCTCCCAAACCCAATGTCTGTCTGTCTGTCTTTCTCTTCCTCTTTCTTTCTTTCTTTCTTTCTTTCTTTCTTTCTTTCTTTCTTTCTTTCTTTCTTTCTTTCTTCCTTCCTTCCTTCCTTCCTTCCTTCCTTCCTTTCTTTCCTTCTTTCTTTCTTTTCCTTTTTCATATCTTTTTTCTTTTCTTTTTTTGAGATAGGGCCTCTCTGTGTAGCCCTCACTGTCCTGGAACTTGCTATGTAGACCAGGTTGGTCTTGAACTCAGAGCTCTGCCTGCCTCTGCCTCTCACATGCTGGGGTTAAAGGCATGCAGCACCATCCCTGGCCATTAGACCCAAATGTGTTCTTGTTGTTTTTGAATCATGATCTTCTCTAAAGTCAAACTTAACCTACAACTGAGCATGACTTTGACTTTCCAAGCCTCCTGCCTCCACTTTCTGTACCACCTGGTTTAGGTGCTGAGGGTCAAAGGCAAGTGCTCCCTGCACGTTAGCCTGACTGACTGAGCTGCCTTGTCATCCCTTCGCCCCCAGGTTTTTAGACAAATTTGCACTCTTGCAAGCGTGCAGCACCGCACTCGGTTATCATTCCCAGGTCTCGCTTTTGTTCAGTACCTTGAGATAAGGTCTTTCTATGAAACCCGGGACAGTCTTGAAGTCACCATCCTCCTGCCTGAGGTTTTTAAATACGGGGATTACAGGCATGTACACCTGTGCTCATCCACAGTCGATGCTTTAAGAAGAATAGAGAAGTCAAACATGCTGCTGCAGCCCGTCCGTCATCCCTGCACTCGGGAGTTGGAGGATGAGAAGTTCAAAGCCATCCTCTGCTCTATAGTGTCCCAGGCTTGGTTGGACCACACGAGACTGCTTCAAAAAACAAAGAAGCTACGTGGTGGTGGTGCATGCTTTTAATTCCAGCAAGTGAGAGGCGGGTGGATCTCTGTGAGTTTAAGGTCAATCTGGTCTACAGAGCTGGTTTCAAGGACAGCCAAGGCTACACAAAGAAACTAAATCTCAAAAAAACAAAACAAAACAAAAAAAACCTGAGGAGATGGCTCAGTGGCTAAGAGCATATGCTGTGCAATCATGAGGACCCCGTTTCCTGGGTGACGCCCCCCTCCTGTCACTCTTTCCTAGGTAAGTCTTGAAACCCTCTCAGGAGGCTTGGGCCCCTGGCTTGAGGGACGCTGCATGGTTTGGGGTAAGGCCGGAATGCATATACTCCCGTCCTCACCTGGGCTTCAGAATCACCCTGGGGACTGTTCAAGAACACTGGACCACTGCTTTGGACTCAGTGCCCAGAGGCAGATCCAGCAGGCCTTTGGCAGGGGCTTCCAGGTGATAGCTTTGGGGCTCCCTTCCTGCTCTCCCCAAGCTCTATCCTGGCTCCCTGCCAATGTGAGCCTGGTGCTGTGGACAGAGGTTTGTGGCAACTCCTGCAGGTTAGGTGGCCTCACTCTCAGGTATGCAATCAGCAGCCCCAGACCAATGCCTGGGTTTTAATGGCTGCCCTCCGAGCCCTTTCTCTGGAGCAACGGCTGGGCCTTGGGAGCAGGAGAGGTGGCTCTTTCCTGCCCTCTGGCCTTCCCGAACACCTGCGCGCAGTCGAGGAGCTGTGGGAGTGTAGGAGATGCCCCCGAGGTGTCTGGCATCATGTGGGGGAGGGGAAGTGGTTGCTGGGAAGAGACCCTAAAAGGGCTAGAATGTGGCCGGGGATATAATGCGTGGGGATATAGTGATATTCAGGGTAAACACCATTCCTAGATGTGTAGGACTCAGCCTACTGGAGACCATTGTCCCTGGTGACAGTTTGAGTAACGGACAAGAACGTTCCTTCTCAGTCACTGGAAATGCTGCTCAGAGCTGGACCCATGCGGGGTGAGCAGAGGTGAGCCAGGAGGCAGAAATGTGGCATATGAGCAGAGAGAGTTTGGGTGGGGTGGAGACAGCACAGGAAGGAAGCCCTGTTAGGGCTACAGTGCGCGTTCACCCCGTGTGCGCCATCTGAAGAGGGATGCATGGCAGGATAGAATTTTCCAGAGATGGCCATAGTCTTGTCTCCCATCTTATTTGTTCTTGTAACATGGTGTCTTAGTCAGGGTTTCTATTGCTGTGAAGAGACACCATGACCACGGGAACTCTTACAAAGGAAAACATTTAATTGGAGCGGCTTACATTTTTAGAGGTTTAGTCCATTATCATCATGGCACAACATGGTGGTGTGCAGGCAGACATGGTGCTGGAGAAGTAGCCAAGTGTCCTACATCTTGGCTGGAAGGCAACAGGAAGTGGTCTGAGACACTGGGTGGTATCTTGAGCATATATGAGACCTCTGAGTCCACCTCCACAGTAGTGACTTCCTCAACAAGACCACACCTACTCCAACAAGGCCACACCTCCTAATAGAGCCACTCCCTTTAGGGGCCATTTTCTTTCAAACCATCACACGTGGTCCTCCATGTCCCTCCATCCAATACTAAGGTCATGTCCCTGCCTTTGAACCTGGCCAGAGCCTTATGTACAAAAGATACTTGGTGCTTTTGGTGCAGCTTCATGTGGGATGCCCTGTGGCCTTCAAGTTCAGATCATAAAAGTCTTCTCTTTTTTATTTTTAACTTATTTTCACATTATTAACAATTGAAACCAGGGTCTTACGCACACCATGCAAGTGCTCGACCACTGAGCTATGTACCAGTTCTACTTACTTCTTCCTGTGTTTGGGGAGGGTGTGCTTGTGTCCTTTTGCACACATATTGATGGTCAGCTTGACAGAATCTAGACTCACCTTGGAGACAAACCTCTGGGTGTAACTATGAGGACGTTTCTAGATTGGGTTTGCTGAGGTGGGAAGACCCATCCTGAATGTGGGTGGCACCATCCCATGGGCTGGGGTCCTGGACTGAATGAAATGGAGGAAGTGAGCTGAGCACCAGCGTTCATCTCTCTCTGCTTCCTGACAGTGGGTTAATGTGAGTGTCCACCTCATGTTCCTGCCGCCATGCCTTCCCTGCCATGGTGGACTGTGCACCCTTGAACTGTGAGCCAGAATAAACCCTTCCTTCTTTAAGTTGCTTTTGCCAGCTGAGAAAAATAACAAATACAGAGGGTAAGAGAGCTGACCACAGGCATTAGACAAACAATGTGAAGTCTTGGCATAGCAGAAACTCCAAACCCTTTATGCGCCCAGGATCCAGCCTTACAGGACTCTGTCACATTGTCCTTGAAGACTGTTCAACCTCTGATAGGACATTCTTGGTGATAGAATACTCAGGACATGCCACTTGAATTATTCTGGCCTCTGTCTCCACAGGCCTTAATTAAAATAGACCTTCCAGAATCATCCCTGATGGATGTGGTCCTCTGGATTTCTGCCAAATCATCTCTCTTTCCTAGCCCTGCAAGGAACAGATGGCATTCACCAACAGGTGGAGGGTGGTGGAGCTATATGTCACAGGACCTGGAACTGTCCAGATCTGATGGTAGCTGCAGGTCTACCTTGGCAGCAGGGTGGCTTGGGCTTGGCTTGAACCTCCCAGAACCTCAATGCCTCCCACATCCCAGCCAAGAGTTAATCCAGGTAGAGTGTTTACCATGGAACAGGGCTCAGTAGGCACTAATCCAGAACATGCCTTGGCCCTGGGACCTCTCCTGGATGTGGTGACTGTCCAGGGCTATTGTAATAAGGTTTCTTGCACCATGCATGGCAGAGCCAGCTGCTGTCTGTTCCCTGTTACTTTGGAACAGCTCAGCCTTGGTCTAAACTATTCCAGGAGACCATGAAACTCAGAGGTGGTACCAGAAGGGGACTGCCCTCTGAATCAAAGGTGGCTATGTTGGTGGCTGTCACTCTCTGCCCACAGTGGGGATGGCTCTGATTGTTCTCTCTATTCACACTGTTGTCTGGTCAGGTGTGAGGTCACAGTCACCAGCTGAGGGGGTGGGGTCACAGATCCTTCTTTCTGCATCATGGACAGGGACCCTCTGTTACCACCTAGGTGTCACCTGTTCAGTTTGACTAACTGAGTTTGTGTGCCAGGAACTGCACAGGGTGGCCACATGGTAATGGGTCTGGCAGAAGTGGACATACTCTAAGATTTATTTATTTATTATGTATACAGTATTCTGTCTGCATGTGTGACTGCAGGCCAGAAGAGGGCACCAGATCTCATTACAGATGGTTGGAAGCCAGCATGTGGTTGCTGGGAATTGACCTCAGGACCACAGGCTGTACTCTTAACCTCTGAGCCATCTCTCCAGTCCAGTGAACATGCTCTAAAGAGACACTTGTATCTCTCAATCTGATTATCTGGCTGTTCAAACGATGGACCCCAAAGAAATGGGAATTCCTCCAGGAGTCTCATGCCAGAAGGAAGAAAGGCCAAAACCAGAGGGGGACCTTGTCTTCTAGAAAGAAATTCCCACAAAAGCGCCTACAATTTGTGGGGCCATTTTCAGGATGAGCCTGAAGCCCAGACAACGATCTCTTTGGCTTTCCCTAAAGCAGGACTGTTCTAACTATTGGTGGGTCGGTTTGAGTCAGATCATTGTTTGTGTGCGTGCATGTGTGCACATGTATGTAGAATCCAGAGGTCCAACATCAGGTTCATTTCTTGGGTGCTATCTATCTTGTCTGTTGAGACAAAGTCTCTCACTGAGACCCTGGGCTTGCTAATTCAGGTAGGTTGGCTAGCCATTAAGCCAGCTCTGGGATTACAAGCATGTTCCCCCAACTCCCAGCTTGTACATGGGTGCTGGGAATTGGCTCAATAAAGCAAGCACTTTATTGACTGAGCCATCTTCCCAACCTTGAGGCAGATCTTTAGCTCGCTGGGGCGGGGGGCAACCATCTTCTAACTAGCATGGGTCTCTGCCCTCAGGCCTAGGCCAGCTGTGGCCATGGCTACATCCAGGCTCAGAGCCCTCTGACCTATGTGGTTGGTTTTAAAAGATGCCAGTGTTAGAACCCAGACAGGGTGCCCACACCGCACTCCTGACCTGGTCTGGCCACCCTCTCAGACACCCACTGTCCCAGAGCCATCAGCCCCAGGCTCTCAGAGCCTGAATTACACACCTGAACAGGCCTCCGCGCCAAGCTATGAGGAGAATTCCCTGCTCAGCCTCTACTGGGGGTGGCACAGGGAAACTGCCTCCTGGGAGTTGTGACCCAAGAGTGCCCTAGGCTTTGAGAGGTCACGCAGGGGCTCTTCCCACACCCTCTTACCTCTGTAGCGGGCAGAAGTAGCAACAGCCGAATGCTCTCCATGTGCCAGCTGGTGCCAAGCACTTGGGCAAAGTCCTTACCTTAGTTTTCACGGCCGCCTCAGGCTCACAGTGGGGACCTGGCATTCAGTGCAGGGACTTGGGAGATCATGGCCTGGGTTGAGTCCCAGCTCTGCCACACACTAACTGTGTGACTTGGGCAAGTTACTTAGATGCCCTGTGCTTCAGCGCTCCCTCCTGTAAGTTGGGATGTTGAACCATAGACTCTGGAATGAGGAGTCAGTACATATGCCTGAGCCGGAGTAAGTGTTGTATGTGAACTGTCATTATTCATTCTATAGAAGGAGAAACCGAGGCTTGAGCCTGGCCTTGGGACCCAGCCATAAGCTTCAGGGGACCACCTAGATATTTCCATCTGTATCACACAGTAGGGTGACTGACAGATGTCTAGTTATGCTGACATCACCCATCCTGGTCTACACTTGTGACATGCGATGATTGGGAGACTTTATGTTGGCTGTAGGCAGAATTGATGTATGTGTGCGCATGTGTGAGCGTACGTACACACACACACACACACACACACAGGCACATGCCCTGTACATACACACGCACCCACATACGCATGACTAAATGACTTAATATTGCTCTTTGTCTATCCCACAAAGCACGAGAGTGTGTGTGTGTTTGTGTGTGCATCTCTGAGGTTTCCTGATTCTGTACTTCCACACCCTCCTCCAAGCTTTCCCAGTGCCCAACCCACACCTGTCACCGACCAGGCCGGCCTCCTATGCTGTTGGCTGTCTTCTGAAAGTCGTCTCAAGTCCTGGCTGAGCATGGAGGTTCTGTATAAACAATATAGGGTTTTCTGGAAAGACTTAAGTTCTTAGCATACCCCCATGACTTTTAGTCCATAATTTTAAAAATCTTTTAGATTTGTTTATTCTCTTCTATGTGTATGGATGTTTTGCCTGCATGTATGTATGTATAGCACATGTGTGCAGTGCCCATGGAAGCCAGAAGAAAGCATCGGATCCTCTGGAGTTGGAATTACATACAGATGGTTGTGAGCCACCATGCAGGTGCTGGGAACCAAACCCTCTTAACCTTACTGAGCCATCCCCCCCGCCCCAGTCCCAGTTCACAAGTACTTTTGTGCCTATGATCCTAAGTGATGGACTACCAAGGGCCGCTGAGGCCCATCTCAGGGAGCTTGGCCTTCAATCTTCCCAACCCTGGGGAACTGTCTACAATCGCATCTTTAGTATTTCCAGGGCAGACGGAGGAGATACTGCTGCAGTGTGTACCAAGGGATCCCTGGCTCTGATGCCATCCTGGGTTCCCACCCTTTGTTGGTGGGTGGGGACAGAGAGGCTGGGCTCCTGTTCTCCGGGAACTCCCTGGGCTCCCGTGGAAGTTGCAGCTCCATGGTGCCTTCAGCATGCCTAGCTCTGATTATCCTGGGTTGTTGGTCTCATCAGAGACGAGCTGCCCAATGGGCCAACTTGCCTTCCTCTTGCCTGGGTCTCTGGGGAGTTTGATTGACTGCTGGACTGAGTGGAAAAAATGAATGGAGACAGGGTCTGGGTAACACTCTTAGGGCGACAGTGCCAATCCAGTGTTCCGGGGAAGCCCCAAGTCTCCCCTGCTGACCTCTTAGTCCCCATGTCCTTCTGCAGTGCACACACTTGAGGTGTGGCCGGTTCCTTGACCTTACAGAATGTGCCCTGAGCCCGGGGAGACTCAAGACCCTCCAGAGAATGGCTTCTGTGTGCTTCTTAGCTGGAACAATGAGGGTCCTAGAGCAGAGGTGGCCAGGTAACCTCTTCCTACTCCAGCAGACTCTCTTCCTCCTCTCCTTCTGCAAAAAGCCACATATGGAAAGCCCTTCAAGGAAAGAAAACCGTGACACTCTTGAGATGAAGGTGAAGGGTGACCTGTGGCTGCTTCGCTTTTCCAAATCCCAAGGTCCATCTCTGACTGTGAAGCACGCCTGAATACTTCCAGAATCCTGCACAAACCTCTCTGATGATCCCTAGGAAGCCGGGCTGGCTCCTCAAGCCCCTACTCTCCGTTCCCTTTTTGAGATCCACAGGAACTGCATCCCCAGTGCTCACTAAGTGGTGCAAACTGTTGGGCTTCCTGGCTGGTCTGAGCTACTCTGGGGGAGCGGGGAGGCTGGGAGGGGAGTTGAACAGCCGCAGGTACTACCCAACAAGCTTCACGGTCTGAGCATTGCCAAGGGAGAGTGTGTGTGTGTGTGTGTGTGTGTGTGTGTGTGTGTGTGTGTGCGTGCGTGCCAAGAGACAGAGGCCCAGGGCTGGACACAGGCAAGAGTCACTTGCCTGCCCTCTAGCCTGACCTGCTCCTTAGATTCATCAAGACCACTGCCATACTTTCCTTACTGATTTTCTAATGTCTTATCTCCAAAGAGTGTCCCCTCCCAGGAAAGATTCTGCACACACCTCCTTCTGGGCCAGGACCTAAATAGGCAAGGTACAGAGGCCAAACACTCAATCCAAAGGGCAGTAAGAGAACATCATTCGGCCAGGAAGAAAGGCCCAGGTGAGGAACCCAGCCCACCTCAAAGATGGGTAGCCTCCATAGGAGTGTGCCAGGGTACTGGCAAAGTTGGCTGGGTGGAAGGAAGTAAAAAAAAAAAAAGGGAAGTATGTGCAATGGCCATGACATTGTTCGCAGGAGGTCCAGCTAGCCCTACCCTCCTCAGGACCATCGAAACCATCTAGTCTCTTTATTAGAAGAATTTTCTATTACATGACATTTATTTCCTTATTTTGCATGAAGGAGAAGATCCATGATATTGAAGTCATGTACAGAGGCCACTTCTCTCCTTCCCCCCATGAGGGTCTCAGGTATTGAACTCAGGCATCTTGCTTGCCCCCAAGTCACTTTCTAGGGGCCCCCTCCTCTCTCGGCCCATGACCACTACATCACATCATTGGGTGGGGGCAAGGTGGAGGGGAATTCACACTGGCCGTAAAAATGGAAGCTAAAGTCAGCTTGAGGGATTACCTGCAGGCCTCAATTATCCTGGCTTTATTTTTATCTGCCCATCTGGCCCTGGGTTTGTTACCCGGGAGTTACTGTATTATTCCAAACACAACTGTTGGCAGGAGGGCTCATGGAGAAACAGGCCCCCTTCCTGCCTCCACCCGGTCTCTCCCAGCCCAGGGCTTCCTCCCTGCTCCTGGGTGGTGGGAGAACAGATCACTCAACCCCCTCCTGAGTGGCAGGAACAAGACCCTCCCAGAAAACTTTACCTGGGTGGCTTGCCAGCCTCCCAGAGAGGTTGTTGGCTAGCGTTTAAAAGAATCAGTAAATAGAAACTGCTCGCTCCCCTAGGGGGCCAAAGTCTGCTCTGTTGGGGGGGAAGGCTGATGACCCTTCAAGAGAGCAACTATTCTAGAAGGTAGATAATCAGACCCGAACCAAGCGGAAGCAAAGAACTAGGTGGGCCTAGGAGGTGGCTAAGACTCATGGCTCCTGGGGACCCCTTCACACACACCCATGAGCTCAAGCTAGGACGATTTGTGATTGGTGAGGCCACCACCCAAGAGTCTTGATTTGAGAGCCATCATGGGGTATTTTATCCCAAGCAGACCCTTGAGGAAGCCCAATAACAATTCCTATCAGAGCTCTGGAGTCACAGCCTAGGGTCAAGCCTGGCTAGGCTAACTAACTCCCAGTGAATACCCAGCCCCGTCCCAAACTGGGTCCTGGTGGATTGTGGAAGCACTGGACCTGCGGCAGGGGCTTGCCTGGGAGGTCTCGTAACTCGAACCCTCATCAGTGGGTCCTGTGCAAAATGAACACGTGGGCCCCTCATGCAGGAGCCCCTGAGGGTGGAGGGCTGGCAAGCACAGACATTAAACCAAACTTGACCCTCTGAGCCCTGCGTGACCGTGGCGGTCACACACGCATGCAGCTGGCTGCGTCAGCTTGGTAGGGGCTGGAGGTGACAGTGTGCCAGAACAAAGCACCACAGTTGGGTGACTTAAAATAACAGAGAGTCCTGGCCTCCCACATGGGCAGGCTGGAGCTGAGAATCAGGCATTGGTGGGTTGGTGCCACCAGAAACCCCAAGGGACATGGCTCGGGCCTCTCTCAGTTTCTGGCTGCCAAGGACACTCCCCTGTCCTTGCTGTCACACAGCCTTTGTATGGTCTTTGTTCTGGACATGTTGTATCCAGATTTCACCCTTTTAGCAGAATCCCAGTCTCGGGTTGGGGTCTCACCCAAGATCTTATTTATTTAGTTATAGTTATTTATTTTTTAAGAGACTGTCTCATATAGCCCAGGCCTGACCTTGAAGTCACTCTGTAGCCAAGGGTAGCCTGGAATTTTTAGTCCTTTTGCTTCCTCCTCCCAAGAGTGGGGATTACAGGCAGACACTGCCACACTGTGTCCTGGGGACTCGATCCAGGGCTTCCTGTAAGCCACATCTCCACCCTCATGGCCGCCTATAACCTGACCCCTCTGTAGACTCCCTCCCCACCTCAGGCCCTTCTGGGGGTGATCTAGAGAGTAGGACCCCATCAGACCTTAGAAACAAGGCCCTTGCACGAGCCCCGTGGATGTCCCTTTTAGGTTTGGCTCAGCACAGTGGATGTCAACAGATGCCCGATCTACGCCAACTCTCTCTTTCCCAGGGTGAGTAGACTAGCCATGGAACCTGGGAACCCTTTTTCAGGAGTCAGGATAAACTCTCAGGACTGGAGAGAACAGGCAGACCTGAGTCTGTGAGGACTGGGGGTGCCCAAGGGGGCTTTGAAAGAGCAGATTCTTCCTGACACCCCATTGAGTGGTGACCAGTGATCCCCAGTGACCACAGCGATAACTCAGCTCCTTCCCTGCCCTACTTGCCCTCAATGGGGACCCCACGGAGCAGCCACTGCCTGAGAATGACAGCAGACAGGGTCCCTTTCTTTAAAAGAATGATGCTGAGGGGGCAGTGGCATCTGCCTTCTGCTTGGTGGCATTGCCTCTCACTCCTGACGGTACAAAGACGCATCGGGTCACTGGCAGCCACTTTGCAGCTCCGCTGTGGCTCGGGGCCGATGGAGTTTAGTGAGCACCTAACAAGAGCTTGGCAGGGAGGGCGGAGGAAAGACAGCATCTTTTCTCCCACCGTCATCTCCTTCCAGGATCCTTCCAAGATTTGGGCCCGGCTCAGCCCAAATCTTCCTGGGAGGCACTGAGGCCTCATGAATGACCATCCATCCCACCCCCAGGCCCCCATGAAGAGACAGGCATGTTTGGAGCCTGATAGGTGGAGTCCCAGGCACAGCGCTGTGGGGAAGAGGCAGGCTGGGTCTTGGCATTTCACCTGGCACACACCTGGGGCTCCTGTTTTGGCTCAGCCCAGGATGGTGTCATCGTCATTTTTTCCGAATGAGCATTAACTGCCTCCGAGAAGCAGGGCCAGCTCTAGGCTCAGGCCCTCTCCCTCCCATGGCTTGTCTTTTTGTCTCTTAATGAGTGATATGCTCAAGAGAGCCAGGTGAGAGGACTGTGGCTCCCTTAGAAGGGCAAGGCGGTGCCCTGACCCTGACTCACCACTTCGCTCTTTGGCCCCCAAGCATGCACCTTGCTTGTTAAAAGCGGCCCAGGTGCCACCCCTTCTGGGAGGGTGGACCCCTGCCCCCCCCACCCTTCGTGTTTGGGAGGCTGACTCAGCGGTGAGGTCACCCTTGGCTTGGGTCTCAGGCAAGCACCTTCTTGCCTGGCCTGTTGGGTTCCCACTGACACCCAGCTCCACCTGGGCTGGCCTGTGGGTTGGGACCCTGCACATGTGGTCAGCGAGCGGAGCCAGGTACCTGCCCGTCTGCTGGCCTGGTTTCCTTCCCATGCTTTCTTTAACCAGGACCTGGGGGCCAAAGGCTGATGCTTGGCCAGACTCTTTGCTGGTGTACCTTGCTCAGAGAGAGGAGCCCTCCGTTGCCTAAGGGCCTGGGGGACTCTCAGAAAGGGGATGGTTGGATGAGCCTTGACTGGTACCCTGGAAGCCAGCAAGAATGGAGATCTGCTAATCACAGGGAACAAAGACCCAGAGAGGCATTCAGGGAGCAAGGACAAGAGACTGAGGAGGCGAGCAGGGCCAGGCAGTGGAAGTCTCTATACCACATCCCCAGGGCTCAGACCAGGACCCCGGGGCCCTAGGAGGGTCTGAATCAGAGTGACATGGTTTTCAGTGCTGGCAGCTGAGGGGGGGGGGACAGGCGGTAGGAGTCCCATCTGGGAGCCATAAGAGTGGTCCAGGGCGGGCAGGGGACTGAGAGGTGAAGATGGCTTCAACAAGTTCAAGGTCTCAGCCACAGAAAAGACCTTTCTTAGCTGATGGTGTCTTTGTCCCATTTCGGACCCCGGTGTCACTTCTTAAGATTTCTGGCAGATTGATTTGCCCAGTGTGTGTCACCGCTTATATGACACCACCCAAAGAGTAGACAGCCTGCACAGAGGACCAAAGAGACCTTGTTCTTCAGCTTCTGCCGCGTGGGGATGGTTCTGACCTGGACTTGCAAAACCTTATCCACAGCAAGCATCCCAGCCCTGGGTATTCCCCAGAGCATCACGGGAGAGGGTCTGGTGTGAGGTCCAGGTGCCACACGTCCCACAGTGAGACTCAGGCAGGTCACCAGACTCTCTGTGCTTCCAAGCCTTCCTGTTAGGTCGGGGAGAGAGACATACTGAGGTCGGGGCAGCCTGCACTTGGGGACACGGTGGTGTGTTATGGCAGCGACCTTGCTTTCCTTGCCTGCCAATTGTCTGGCTGCTGTAGCATGTGTGCTTGGTTACACGGCTTCACTCTCTGCTGCCTTCAGATGTCTGGGCCACAGAGGCCTTCACACAGTTCCATGCGACAGACCATTGAGTCCTGACCCCCAGAGGTTGGGGTCAAGGCAGGCTGTGGTCTCTGCTCAGTACTGACTGCAAACCCCCACCCTGTCCCAGCCCTCACTGCACAGAGGTGGCTGGAAAGAAAACCTTGCCCTCCCCACGAGGCAGCGAGTTCCTGAGCCCACTGTGGGAGCAGTTAAGATGGTCACTAGTGTCACTGTCTGTAGACCGGTGTCCTAGGTTCATTTCCAGGGCCTTGGATCCAGGGCCCATGTGTGGATAAATGGAGACATTGGGGAACGTGAGCCTGCACTAGCAAAATGCCCCCCAGAGAGGGTCTTGTGGAAAACCCACCAGTGTAGACTGTGGGCACTCTGGAAGGGTCTTTGCTTTCTTCTGCCACACTGGGGGGCGGGGGCAGGGTGGTTTTTTGTCTCGGTTGCCATGTAAGCTTGAACTGAGAATGACATTGGCCTCTTTCTTTTGCCCTCTCTCCCTCTCTCTTCCCTCCTCCTTTCCTTCTTTCTTGAGACAGGGTCTCATATAGCCCAGGCTGGCCTCAAGCTTGTATTGAGGCTGGCCTTGAACATGTGTCTACCTTCCCAAGACACAGACTCTAGTTTATGTGGTGCTAAGATGGAACCAGGGTTCTGTGTGTGCTAGGCAAGCGCTCTAGGAACTTAGCTACACCTCAGTCTTCTTTTTTCCCCTCCCCTCTCCTCCCCTCCCCCATCTCCCCTTCATTCCTCTCCCCTCCTCTCCCTTCTCTTTCCCTCCGCTTTTTTTTTTTCCTTTTTACAGTATTTGGGATTAAACCCAGATCTCATATATAAACAAGAACTTATTCTAGACAAGGGTTCTACCACTGAGCCACGGTCCCAGCCTGGATTTTACTTTTTTTTTTAAAGAGTCATAAAAGCTAATGAATGAACAAACATAAACAAACTGTCAGACTAACAGACAAGAGAAAAACAGACTAATTAATAGACAAGAGGAAGATAAGCTCAGCAAGCTTGTGCCCCACAAGCTCCTGGGACCTTCGCAAGAGGCTAGTAGAACTCTCCATCTGCAAAAGATGCCCTCAAGAGCGTGCAGTGCCACAATCACCATCAAAACAGCCAAGAGGACGCACTTTGGAAGGTAAAGCATTTCCTTCCCTTAGCAAGCAGGCCTTGGAGAATCTTCTCTCTAGCTCCATCTCACGCTTAGAGGCTGGGGGTGAGGTTCAGTTGGTGGAGTGCTTGCCTAGCGTGCTGAAGAGCCTAGGGTCGGTCCCCAGCATGGTACAAAGAAAACAAAAAACACCCCCACCTATAGGTTAAGCACTGTGCAAGACTCCCTCCCTCCCTCCCTTCCTGTCAGGGAATTGTCCCCACAATGAATGAAGGGCCAGGTACCAAGTGCAGGCCAAAGAACTGTGTTCAACTCTGGGTATGAAAAACCCTAAAGGGTCCAGGTGGTGATGGCAGGCACCTGGGCAGCCTCTGTGATGCAAGGCGGATGGCTAGAGATGGTAAGGCTGTCGCAATCCTGCAGGCCCACACCTCCCTGCCCAGACTGCCAAACCAGTAGAAGGAATTGGGAAACGACCGTGTGGGGCTGGGGTGGGAATCCAAGGACATCCCTTCCTTCCTCTTAGTCAGAGGATTTAACTTTCAGTACATATTTCTAGCCTTTAGTCATGCCTGAGATAACCCTGACTTTCCTAGCGCCCGGGACAACCGAGGCCGGGAGCCAGGGAAGCAGGTAGGCACTGACCTCAGACAGCCTACTGCCAGCCCCTTCCCACGGCTGATCAGGCCTGTCTCATGTGTACCCTGTGTCTCTGGGGCTTGGGTAAAGCGCATTGTGGCTAAGTCCTAGCTGCATTGCCATATGACCTTGGCGAAGTCACTCTGCCTCGGCTGGGCTTCGGCTAAAAGGGGCGTGGAATGAGTTTATACCTGAACACAAAGACTGGGTGCATAGATGATGCTCATGAACCACGCACCGGGGGCTGGGAAAACAGCCTCACAAGCCCAGTGATTTAAGTTCAGATCCCCAGAGGAGAGACAGAGACCGGAGAATCTCCTGGATGCTTATAGGCCAGTTTAAGAAGGCAGCCTGGCTTCCAATAACAAAAGAGACCACATTACAAACAAGGGGGAAGGTGAGAACCAGTGCCTGGGGTTGTCTTCTGACCTCTACACCACTGTGGCCTCACAAACATAAACAAAAACAAATAAGTGTGCTAAAAAAAAAAATCAAAGCTGGGCAGTGGTGGCATATGCCAGCCTGGTCTACAGAGCACATTCCAGGACAGCCGGGGCTACACAGAGAAACCCTGTCTTGAAAAACAAATAAACAAAAAAGAAAAAAAAAACAGAGTGTACAACAGGCAGTCAATAAGATTGTTTCCTCCTTTCTAGGCATATAAGGAAGCCCTGTGATCCAGGCTCTGTCCTTCAGGGTTGCTGAGGTAGCCGGGACAAAGTTACACCCATGCGACAGACAATTAGATTCACTCACGGACAATATCACATAACGTGGCAAGATTCTGCCCTGCCCTTGGGAACAGAGTTTATACCCCACACCCTTGTGACTTCTTGATGTAACTTGCTAACTATGCTCTGGCCAGATGGATATGTCATTAAGCATACTGGGTCTTACTGAAGGTCTTTGACCAGGGGGTCCCCTCCCTATGGGACCCTGTCCTTATTGCCACCCTAGTCCTCCTGGCTTCTGGGATCCTAGCAGCATTCAAACAATGCTCACCATGGCTACCTTCAGAGTTAGGTTAGAGAGGCCCAACATAATGTTTGCACCACCTCAGGTGGACTCTGACTGTCCTCAGAAGGTCTCAGGAAGTTCTACAGGCAAGAATGGATTTGATTCACTTAAAAAAAAAAAAAAAAAAAGAGGACCAGTGGGATGGCTTAGTGAGCGAAGGCACTTCCTGCCAAGCCTGACCATTCATCTTAATTTGATCCTGGAACCATATGTTAGATGAAGGGGACCCACTCATTCAAGTTTTGTTTTGACCTCCTCACATACACTGCGGCCTCTTGTAGAATATTATTTTAAGATGTGTTACATTTGTTTATGCTGTGGAACATTTGTTTAATGATGCAAAGATGTGTTGCATTCTTCTATGTTGCATTTGTTTAACTCTGTGAAGCTGACCTTGCCTGTCTAAAACACCCGACTGGTTTAATAATAAGAGCTGAAAGGCTAATAACAAGACAGGATAAAGGTTAGGCGAGGCTGGCAGGCAGAGAGAATAAATAGGAGAAATCTGGGAGAAAAGGATGAAGGAGCGAGAAAAGAAAGGGCCAGCCACACGACCAGACATGAAATAAGAAATAAGAAAAGATATATAGAAATAGAGAAAGGAAAAAGCCTGGAGGCAAAAGATAGACAGGATAATTTAAGAAAAGCTGGCAAGAAACAAACCAAGCTAAGGCTGGGCATTCATAAATAAGAATAAGTCTCCATGTGTGTATTTATTTGGAGCTGGGTAGCAGAGGCCCCCCAAAGAGCAAAAGAGTAAGAAAAACCCAACAATAATGACCTATGCTTATATGTACATGGGTGCACGCACACAAGTAAGAGAATGTAATAATTTAAAAACAGAGTCACCTGGCCCTTTGGCAGGCAGAAAGAGGAAGGTAATGGTCAAGAACTTGAAGCCAGCTTCCAGTGTCCCCATGATCTCAGCTTCCAAGAGTCTGTCCCCCTCCAGCACCTTGTCTCCCCATCCCAGAAGGGCTGATACTCCCTGTGCAGTGCCCTCGGTGTTTGGGGCTCTAGTGGAGCCTTATCATATTGTTTTGCAATTACTGGGTCATGCGCCTTCCTGCCCCATGGACCGGGTGGCTGTATCCATGGTAACTCCTCTTTTGGTCAGTCTCGCCTGGAAAGCTGACAGTTTGTGGTGCACGGATGTCAGAGCGGACGTGAATTAGGTCACAGGCTCCAGCCTGTCCCTGTAGTTTTCTACTTCATGGTGACTTTCTCTGCACATTCGGTGAAAGTCACCCACATTAAGCATTCTGTCCAGTGAACATCAATTAATTTTCACAGTGGTGATGACGCCACACCACAGCCAAGTGCCAGCACCCCTAAGTTTCCTCCTGTCCCTTTGTGGTCTGTCTCCACCCTTGGAACTAATGCCGTTCCTAAACTTTCCCTTCCCTAGGTAGAATTCATGTAAATAAATCCCTATAGCTTGTGTTCTTGGGATGTGTTTTTAACATGATGGCTTTGAGGTTCTGAAGCCTGATTAGTAAAAACTCAGAGAGAGAAAATGGGGTTCAACCTGAAGGTCAGAAAAGCAAAGCAGCCAGCCACTGACCTCTACCTCTGTCCAAAACTGGTGATCCTGCCTCCAGGAAACCTCAGAATGAGACTGAGCCTGAGAGGTGTTTCCTCCCGTTTTATAATCCTCTCTAGGGCTGAGATTAAAGGCATGCACCGCCTGGTTTCTATGGCAACTGGTGTGACTACTGGGATTAAAGGTGTGTTTTACCACTGCCTGGTTTGTAAGGCTGACCAGTGGGGCTGTTTTACTCTCTGATCTTCAGGCAAGCTTTAGTTATTAAAATACAAATGAAATGCCACTCCATGGTTCACCCAAAGGGTATGTAGCAGGTATCTGCGTTTTTTTTGTTTTTGTTTTTTCCTTTCTGATGCTCAGCTGCCTTCCGTTGCCACAGCATATCTGGTTTTGTTCAGCATTGTTCTTCAGAAGGAATCTAGGCTGTGTCGACCTGTTGATATATGAACAGGGCTATGGGTTTATACAAACCTTTGTGGGACGTGCTTTCAGTTCCCTCAGGTAGAGATGGTGGAGGCGTCCCTATTTCTCAAAGCCAAAAATCTCAAAATCTGAAACTTTGAGGCAGCTGCCATGATGCCATAAGCGGAAAATTCCACTTGGGTGACGGGGCTCAGTCTAAACACAGGCTCGGCAAAAAACACGGCAGGAAGTCACCTCAGGGTTGTGTAGAGAAGGTGCATGCAAAATGTAAGGGATCTGTGGTTGAGTCTGGTCTTCTGCCAAAGATGTCTCCTTGGAGCATGCCAATACTTAAACAAAACAAAACAAAAGCCAGAAAACACTTGAGGCTCTGAGCATTTTAGACGAAGGGTCTTCAACTTGTACTGGGATAAGAGTTAGTGGCCCGCACTTTAGCAAGCCCACCCGGCTGTCTTGTCTTTCTGGCGGCTGTGGAATTTGCCTTCTCACTCACGTCTCAGCGGGAAGGGCACTGGCGTAGGTCAGTCCATCGGCATCGGTGCTTGGTGTCGTCAGGTCCATTCTAGTTTTGTCTTAACCATTCTGACAGCCATGTGCATGGAAAGGGTGACAACAGATGGCCCTGCCTCGGCGTGGATTTCTCTGTTAAGAGTGGTGCCGGCTGTAGGTTTTTATAGACGCCTGTTACTGGGTGAGGAAGTCAGCTGTCACCTGTGGTCCCGGTGTTCTGGGGAAGGGGAGGGGCGGGTTGACTGTGAGGGCACGTTGTGTTTGTTGATCCATTTTTTTAAAAAAAGTTTTGTTTTGTTTTTGGTGGCTTTCCTCTTTAACTGCTAATGTGACATAGTGATACTAATCTTGCATTTCTAAGATGGACCTCGGCATGAAGAGCCGGCCTCTGCGTGGGTTTTGCTGGCTTCACTGTGCTGATGTTTCGAGACAGGGTTTCTCTGTAGCTTTGGAGCCTGTCCTGGAATTAGCTCTTGTAGACCAGGCTGGTCTTGAACTCACGGAGATCCGCCTGCCTCTGCCTCCCGAGTGCTGGGATTAAAGGCGTGTGCCACCACCACCCGGCTTATGAGGAATCTTGATCTCTTCTTCCCTCCCTCCCTGACCTCCATTCTTCTCTCCTCCCTCCACCCCCTCCCTCCCTCCCCCCTCCCTCCCTGAGGTGCTGGGACTGAACTCAAGGCTCTGTACTTGCTGGTGGTACCCTGCTCTGCCGCTGAGCTGCCCTTTTCTTTTCATGATTTCTTTTCTGGCTTCGTTACCAGGGAAGAAAAAGTAGCTTTTTTGTTTTGTTTTGTTTGAGACAGGGTTTCTCTTTGTAGCCCTGGCTGTCCTGGAACTCACTCTGTAGATCAGGCTGACCTCCAACTCACAGAGATCCACCTGCCTCTGCCTCCGGAGTGCTGGGATTAAAGGTGTGTGCCACTACGCCCAGCTCAGTTTTATAGTTTTAATATATACATGCAACACACATGTATACATGCACACATACACACTGTGACCCCAACACCACATCAAGTTAATTAACAAGTTCTCTTACGTACCCATTGTTCCTATTGTTTCTGAGACAAAGTGTCACATAGTCCAATCCAGGCTGGCCTCCAATTTATGCTCCTCTTACCTCTGTCTCCTGAGTGCTGGGATTACAGGCCTGTGCCACCATACTTAGCCCCTGTGTCCCTGAGAACATTCCAGCATAGTTTTGAAAAGTTCATTCCTTATTATCATCATCATTAGTACTGGAAGTGTTTATGTGTATGAGTGTTTTGCCTGCATGTATGTATGTGCACCACGTGTGTAGCTGATACCCAGAGAGGCTAGAAGACAGTATTGGGTTCCCTGGAACTACAGACACTTGTGGGTGCTGGGAATCAAACCTGGATCCTCTTAAACGCTGAGCCATTTATCCAGCCTCCATTAGAGTTTTCTTCTCTCAGATCTTGATTTGGATCTTGTTTAGATCTTCTATTGTTCAGTCTTGCCAGGCATGGCAGTGTATACCTGCAATCCTAGTATTCAGGGGACAGAGGCAGGAGGACCCTGAGTTCAGGCTAACCTGAGTTACGTAGTGAGACCCTGTTCCAATACATAAAACAAAAACCAAAACCAAAGTCACAAAACAAAAATAAACAAGAAACCACACACACACATACACCACACACACACACACACACACACACACACACACACACAGTTTAATCTTTCCTCTAGCTTTTAAACAAATGGATATAGTTATAATACATGAAATATCACAATCTGCTAACTGCCACATCTGTGCCTGCTAACTCCAAATCTGTGCCTGCTAACTGCTGCATTTTGCAAGCCTGGGAATGATCGGCTTATGAATTTTGTCTCATTAGATGCTACATGTTTTATCTTCCGGTATCCTAGTCGATTTTCTGTTGCTACAGTAAAGTACCTGAGGCTGGGTTCTTCCTAAAGAAAAGTGATTCATGATTCTTGTGACTGAAAGCCCCAAATAGTATGGCTCCCATTAGGAGGTGTGGCTTTATTGGAGTAGGCATGGCCTCATTGGAGGAAGTGTATTGCTCTGGGGGTGGGCTTTTAGGTCTCCTTTGCTTAAGCTTCACTCAGTGTGATAGAGAGTCCACTTCCTGTTGCCTTCTGATCAAGTTGTAGCCAGCGCCATGTCTCCCTGCACTCACTGTTATGCTCCTTGCCATGATGGTAACGGTCTTAACTTCTGAAACTGTAAGTAAGCCACCCCAATTAAATGTTTCCTTGTAAGAGTTGCTGTGGTCACGGTGTCTCTTCACAGCAATAGAAACCCTGACTAGGACAGTAACTGAGACTGAACTTGAATTTCTAATCCTCTTGCCTCCACCTCCCAAGGACCGGGATTACAAGAGTGAACTGCCATGGCTGGTGTATTCCATGCTGAGGACTAACCCAGGGCCTCATCATGCTAGGCAAGCACTCACCTTAATCCAGGCTCTGTTCCTGCAGAATGGGAGCCAAGGGAAAGAATAACAAGAACCTTCCCCCTTTTACATATTAACCACAACCCTTATTATTTCAATTAATACTCACAGTAATTAAATTACAACACGGTTGTCTATTATGCTTGCATTCACTTATATCTTAGGTATAAAATTATACTAATTATGATTCACTTTGTTTGCCAGGCCCTGTGAAAGTGCTTCAGGAATGGGCCTCATTCAACACCTTCAACCTGAGAAATGTCAAAACTTACTTGAGATGGGGCTAGAATTGGCTCGGTGGTTAAGAGCACTGGCTGCTCTTGCAGAGGACATAGGTTCAAGTCCCAGCACTCACATGGTGGCTCACAATCACCTATAATCCAGTTCCAGGGAACCCAATGTCCTCTTCTGACCTCTTATAGGCACTAGGCGTGTGGGTGGTACCCAGACATACTTTCAGGCAAATCACCATAAAACAATGGAACATCTAAAACTCCCTTGGATTGAGAATGTACCCTTCTATTCAGCCATTAGCCACTCTGAATGGCAGACTTGAATCAAACTAACTTCAGAGTTACCAGAGGCCAGATCTCACTCCTGAGAACACGTCTTAACCCGAGATGTCATAACCACCCATGTTTGTGGGTGACAACGGTCTTCACACTGACTGAGAAATGTCTCCTTATTCATTGGCAGCCAGCAGCTTGTGTTCAGGAGTCTCAGAAAAGGAGAGAGGCCCTGCGGCTCCCAGCTGCTGTTGGGTTGCAGCCCCACGGCAGTGGCTCAGCCTTAACTGTGGTTCCGAGGATGCACATGCCGTCTGGACTGTGTGGATCCCTTTGCACGCGGCTTCATCGGGACTGAATTCCCTCGAACACTACTGTCTTTGCCTCTGTTTGCTTTGGTGTGTGTTCTCCATTATGGCCATAGGTCAACAAATGCAACTCCATCTGACCCCAGGCTTGTCATGGTGGCCTCAGGTGAGCAGCAAAATATGGAAGCTTCTGCTTCCAGGCTCCCTGCGAGAGGCCTGGGCTCCAAGTCACCCCAACCCCCAGCTTTATCAGCTTAGCTTTGTATAAGGAGGGCACGAAGAATTAGGCAGAGCCCAGGCTGGCCCACCATGTTCAAGCAGGACCTTAGAAGCTGCATTCCTAGTAAATTCCCAGGAAAACCCACGTTGTAGGTTCCAGGACGTAACTGACCTGCCTTATGGCAGCACAACAGCTGGCTGGACAGAGTGACAGATGTGTGAAGACTGTTCAGATTTGGCCACTGGCTATGTCAGCTGATACAGTGATATGCAGAAGGATGGCTCAAAGCTCAGTGGCCTGCTCACTCACTCGTGTCTGCTTAACTGGATGCAATTCAGGCCCCTAGGACGCCTGTGAGGGGAGCTTGGTCCTTAGAGCAGCCACACAGAAGTAGGTCTTTGGGTGCTGTTGCTTGATGCCTGAGCAAGAGATCGAGGACCTCTGCTGGGACCCTGGAATCTGTCAGTTAGGTGGGACCCTGGAGAGGCTAGCTTTGAAAAGAGCTAGGATCCTCCACCCCTGCTCTGGCCTCCTGTCTTTGCGTGACCTCTTCCTCTGTATGTCTCCACCATGATACCTTGACATTCTGCCATTCGGAGTGCTCCAAGCTCCATGACCCCGTGAGCCACTGGCTGGGTGTTTCTCTGGTCTTTGCCCCCGTCTCACCGTAGAAGTTTTGGGATTACAGACATACACCACTGCATCAGCTTTTCTTTTCCTATGGGCTCCCGGGCTTGAGATCTTTGTAGGCAGGCTTGCACTGCTGGTGTTCTTACTGAATATGCTTGGTTGGTTTGTTTTGGTTTGGCTTGGTTTGGTTTGGTTTTGGTTTTTCAAGACAGGGTTTCTCTGTAGCTTTGGAGCCTGTCCTGGAATTCCATGTGTAGACCAGGCTGGCCTCAAACTCACAGAGATCTGCCTGTCTCTGCCTCCTGAGCACTGGGATTAAAGCTGTTCACCACTGCCACCTGGCTCCACACCAAATACATTAATTACAACATCTCCCCATCTTTATCCTGTTTCTACTGAACTTTCCATTTCCATTTCTTTGTTGGATTTAATTTCTTCTGATTATTACTTGTATGTATAACACTCCCCTATCAAGATCCTGTTTAGCTGGGGGCTTCACCCAGCTCCTGGCATAAGGGCCCTCCCCGGGAGTTGTCTTAGAACTCTGCCTCCGAGAAAGCCTGTCAAATGGTGACCCCCTCCCCAGAGAAGGTCAAGACTGCCCCCCAGAGAATGAACATGTGGTCTCCAGGTTCCCCGTGGTCTCTCTTTTTCCCTCTTCCCCTCTCCATGTTTTCTTTGGGCTACCTTAGAGTATTGCCATCCATCAAACCTGGGTATCTTTTAATTCGGTCTGGTTGGGATTATTTGCCTTGGCAGAGAGGTTTGTTGGCCAGAACATACTTAACATTTGGAGTCCCATGGTGTGTGTGTGTGTGTGTTTCCTACAGACCCAGGGCCCTATGTTGGAAAACGCCCTTCTCACACATGCTTTCCACCAGGCTAAGATTGGCTCCATCTCGGTGAGTTCTCCTTTTTGAGTACGTGCCGCTAGGGCCCGGGACCTGTTTTACATTTATGTATGTCAATTTTTGGGCTGTCCTGTGCCAGGCGCCTGAAGCAAGTGGCCTGACATTTCTCACTGAGGTGGGACTGAGGGGACAGAGATGCCTGCCACTTATTTCCAAGCCTACCCCCTGGTTTTGACTCAAGAGCCCTGACACAGTAAATGCATTGCTACAGGCTTGAATCCCAGAATTTGGCATAGACTTCTAAGATCAGCTCTTGAGATTCAAATCCTGATCTCCAAACACCCTTGGGCTACATTTAACAAAAATCCTTTTAAAATGGGGCTAACACCTAACGTAAAAACAAACAAGGCTCCAAATGCTTCTGCCCCCACTCCCATTCTCCACTCCCCTCCCCTCTTCTCTAGCCGTAAGGTTCTAGCATCTTCCTTCTTCAGCAGCGACATGGTGTAACATGAAGGGCCTGCTTGTGGGGGTTTCTGTCCTGCCCAGTTCCCGCAGCCATTAAGCCCCAAAGAAAATCACACAGTGGTCTCCAGAAGATTATAAACTGATTGGCCCATTAGCTCAGGCTTCATATTAGCTCTTATAATTTATATTAACCCATTATTCTTGTCTATGTTAGTCACATGGCTCAGTACCTTTTTTAGTGGGGCAGGTCACATCCTGCTTCTTTGGTGGTCTGGGCAGGACTGCGGAGGGAGCTTCCCTCTTTCCAGAATACTCCTGTTCTCATTGCCCCACCTCTACTTCCTGTCTGGTTTTCCTGCTTATACTTCCTGCCTGGCTATCAGCCAATCAGCGTTTATTTAAAATATAACTGACAGAATACAGACAATTCTCCCACACCAACATGGTATCTCTTTGACTTCGACTACTCTCTCTTTCTATTTCTATTCTGATTTCTTGCCTGGCTTTACTCTGCTAAGCCATTGGCCCAAACGGCTTTATTCATCAACCAATAAAAACAATGCATATACAGAAGGACATCCCACATCACATTCATTCCATTTTGGGACAAACCGATCATCAGATGGGACATCTGTGACCTTCCAGAAGAGTCTAATGATGGGCAAAGATAACAGGGCTTCCAGCCCCAGTTACAAGTGTATGTTAAGTGTTCCCCCTCCCCCATATCTCCCTTCCTCTTCCCTTCCCCTCCCCCCTTCTTCTTCCTCATCCTTTTCTTTCCTGTCTTCCCTTTAAGACAGGCCCTTGCTGTGTAGTTCAGGCTGACTTTGAACTCACAACCTTCCTATCTCAGCCTCCTGCAGGCTTGGATCACAGGCACGCACACCCACACCAGCTCCAATTTTGGTTCTCCCTGACTCTTGCTATGCTGAGGTGAGTGCAGATGCCCAGATTCTCCCTGGGGCTGTGTGCCTCTGCCTCTTTGGTCTGAAGGCATTCTCAGGGGAATGCCTTGGGTCAGTGGCAGCCTAGTTCTGGCTTCCTTTAACAAGGCTCTAATGGTTCTAAGGCTCGTTATAGGTTTCTAAGCGGAAGTGTGAGCCTGCCATTTCCTGGTGACCTTTATTTAACCCAAGGCTTGGCTGAATCCATTCTAGTCAACTGAGGCAGGTAGTAATGGAGCATGAAGTGGCTAAGTGTGTGGTTGGCCCTTGTTTAAAGTGAATCTTTTTCCAAGGGAGGGAAGGGCTCTCTGAATCACCGAGTGCCTAGACAATCCAGGCTTACCTGCATCCAGAGTTTCCACTGTGGGTCACCCCTGCACCCACAGACCTGCTTTCACCTGACTTCTAAGACTGCCAGTAACACCAGAGAGACTCTCTCATGCTGGGGGCTCCAGTGAACATGCTCATTGCTGAGAGCTGCACTGGGGTGCAGGTCTTTGTGATGCCCAAATTTGGCATAAAAAAAATCCTCAAAAAAGCCAACAAGGAAACCGAGTCCCAAATGTAAAAGCAAAGAGCCTTTATTTTAATCAAGTTTGCAAACTCGGTCTCTCCGCATGTCCAATGTATTGGAATAAACCGAGAGCCCCGAGCTCGGTTAGAATTGGGTTTTTATAGTGTAAAGGTGGGAGTGAGGGGTTTCTGTGATTCAGGACCCTTGATTGGCTGACAGTTGTCTAGGGGTGTCCTGGTGAGTGTGTCCTGGGAGGAGGTCCTATCTACAGCAGTTGGAATGCCAGGCATTTCCTTTGAATGGTCTGTTCTTGGGTGGTGCTAGGTAATCTCACTTTGTGATTCCTCCTGCAGCCAGGCAGCCAGTCTCAGGGTAAACTACTGAGACTCTGGCCTCTTATTAAATTTATCAATGGCCGAGTTTTACTCTGGCAGGTGATAATGGTTAGAAATAAAGAACCTCCTTTGGGTGACCTGTCCATGCTTAGCTTATCATGGCTGGCCCCCATATTTCCCCCTTCACAGGCATCCATGACAGGACCCAATCTTGGGTCCTGCTTGCCTCTGTTTTTTTTTTTTAGATTTATTTATTTATTATGTATACAATATTCTGTCTCTATGTATGCCCACACGCTAGAGGAGGGTGCCAAATCTCATTACAGATGGTTGTGAGCCACCATGTGGTTGCTGGGAATTGAACTCAGGACCTCTGGAAGAGCAGCCAGTGCTCTTAACCACTGAGCCATCTCCCCAGCCCCTTGCCTCTGGTTTTAAGAAGGCATGGAACTACTTAAATTAATTGACAACTCTGGACCTAGTATATTAACAGGCACTATAGGTTGTTCCCCATGCCAGGGAGTTCCCCCTTGTATCAGCTTTTTAACTTTTTTTTGGGCAGAGGGCATGGCACAATATGTTCCTTTCTGCAACTGTTTCAAGCTGACATTGGGGTGTTGTTATCCAGGCCTAAGCAGACTGAAAGGCTAGCCAAAGGTAGGGGAGACATTTAGGCAATGGGGCACTCATCAGACTTCATTGAAGGAACAGGGAGTGTTCATATCAGCTGGACTGGTCCACATCATCTTTCAGGAAGTTCAGGGCTCGCCACCATTCAGAGCAGGCTGTAGTCAGCAACCGATGCTTAGAAGTGTCTGCCAGCCAAGTGGAAGCCTATTGAGATAAGTTTAAACTAGGGACAGAAGTTAAAATTTATTTACTTAAATAAAAACCCATATTGTAGAGAAAGAGCAGACAACGGGCATCTGTAAACAAAAAGAATAGACTCAGACCTTTGGGTCCTAGAAAAAACTAAACACCTTTAAGTTTACATTTAAATGACAACCAGAATAGATCTAAAATCTTGAGCTTGTGACCCACACAGTAAGTATTCATTGCTCTATTAGCTTATTAGAACTATACCATGGGGGGGGGAAGAAATCAGAAACATGTATTTATATTTTAAGTTATTTTTTTAGACCCTCAAGCTTATGAACTTTTATATCCTTAGACCTTAAAACATTTTTTTAGTGAGCTAACAAGCTGGCTGTAGCTTTGTGGGAGGATCTGGATACCTTTTGCTGCTAAATTGACATTTTAACTGCCCTAGCTGTTAATACCATCAGAGATCTCAGAAGGATAAATAAAGTATATCTGAGTACAGACCAAATAGTTTTTAAATCTATTGAAAATGACAGGGACCAGAGTCCATATACAGCTAGTCATACCCAGGTCTCCATAGCACTGGAGGCAGAAATATCCAGAGCAGCAGTCTTACTGTCTCAGCCAGGCCCATAAGGTGAACTTCTTTCTTTTTCTGTGGTAGAGGGACATGGGAAAGACTGACCTTACTTTGTTTAGGCAAAAGTGGTGCAATCAATTCTCCAAGGTCCTGCTGTTTGTCCACAGTCTGGACCCGGTCCTGGCAAATGGTGTTGCACTGGGGGTCATCTCGCCCAGTGGTCAGTATCGTCGTAATCCAGGTGGAGACATCATGGTGTCTCATAATCTTCCCTGGACACCTTGGGTTACTGCTCAGAGTCTCTGTCTAATATAATAGGCTTTTTAATCATTATTTTAAATGCCATATTCTGAAGATCTCTGAAGTATGAGGGCTGCCTAGGTATGTCTGATTAGACAAACTTTGTTTTTTATTACTTGCTTTAAGTTTGACTTTGAAAACATATATAGGGAACTAAACTAAATGAGACTTATTCCTGTAACTAATCATATCAGTACTTTAAAGATGACTAACTTGGTTTTTCTAACAGTCTATAATAAGTTAGCAGCTTTCACAAGACTAGAACTCCACACTCTGTAATGATTTTGAATTAAAGTTAATAAAGAAACTGAATTAGTCATTTCAAGGGTAAACACAGAACAAGTTTATATCTAGCTGTTCATGCTGTCTCCTGCAAAGGCAAGGTGAAATGGGAACAGGAGGGAGTCTAAGAGCTAGCATTACCCTAGGGCAAACTGAGACTCAGGTCTTCATTCCTACTAATCTATAGAACCCATCTTGGCAGGTGTGTACTAAGGTGACCTGGGAAAACTGTCCTAGGCCTTACATTTTTCCCCCTTCACAAGTGCCGATGACAGGACTCTATCATGGGTCCTGTCTGTCCAAGGACCCAAGGGGGTGACACTGGAACCTCAATACCATCAGTTGAACAGTATTGACCTGTTCCCAAACAAAAGCCATCAAGTCTTTGATAAGAAGCAAGATCATTAGAGCTGGAAGCAAGGTTGTCAACAAGGGGACCAGTTGAACAAGTTTTTATCCTGCTTCTTTGCCAGTGTTTTGTTCTCTATCATTAACAAGGCCATTGAAATTTTAATTACCCCGGAGTGATTGACATAGAAACACTTTTTTTTTTCCCAGAAGAGGAGGTCTAAACCTCTTAGTATCAATACAGCAAAATTTATGACTCAGTTTATCCAAATAGCCTAAACCCTAACAATATAAAACACAATATAAAACATTTTATAGCACAGATGTCTCACAGCCTTATAAATTTATTTAAAAACTTAAAATCTCTTAAATGTCTTTTCGTAATATTAAAAATAAAGTATTTTTTAGAAAGGGACATGAGTCATCAGGCAAAACTTTATCCCAATCTAAACTATTTTGGAGATTTGTTAGGTCCCCTTTATGTGGTCCCCTTTAATCAAGATGGCAGTGAAAACATGTGGCATCCATTTTTTTCAAACTCTAGCAAAATGGCAATCTAAAATTTAAAATGGAATTATGCCTTATAATTTTTTTAAAAATTGCCCATGTTGGGGGCTGGAGAGATGGCTCAGTGGTTAAGAGCACTGACTGTTCTTCTAGAAGACCCAGGTTCAATTCCCAGCAGCCTCCTACTTGGGGCCAAGGCTGACTCCTTTTCATGAAATGTTTAAGGCAGCAAGGAAAATATACCCTTATGTTTATGGCCCTATCTCTAAAGTCCTGTAAGTGATCCAATATCAAAGTCAAAGAAGTCATGATCTGAGTCTGTCAACATCAGTCTAAGTCAGGACAAGAACACAACAATACACAGACACACAGGACAATGGTACTGAACCAAACCAAAGACACAGCTTCAAGCAACTAAACCAAAGACACAGTTTCAAGCTGTTTTGCGGGTGTGACCCGCCCCTCTATCGCAGTGAGATCCTGCTATCCATGTGTCTCTATACAGACTTGAGACCTGCTACCTGCATGTCTCACCACAGAACTTACCACGCTACCCGCGTGTCTTTCCACGCTACCCGCGTGTCACACCATGGAACTGAGAGGCTGCTACCCTCTGTGCCTCCTCAGAGGGAACCACCCTCTGCAGAAGGGCCCCAGGGACGTCTCCCCGGGTGCCCCACCTGTGATCTTTTGCACGTCTGCAGATCGTCTTCAGGCACTACGGTTCCTGGGCCAGCTCATAGACAGACATGAGACATGAAACAAAACACAGAAAACTTACCTCCAGTTGAAGGCTCTATGGGTCGTAGTCCTAGTGGGCTTTGGGGGATCCCGGATGAGCCCCCAAATGTTGTGCCCAAATCCGCAAAGTCCCCACAAAAGCCAACAAGGAAACCGAGTCCTATATGTAAAAGCAAAGAGCCTTTATTTTAATCAAGTTTGCAAACTCGGTCTCTCCGCATGTCCAATGTATTGGAATAAACGGAGAGCCCCGAGCTCAGTTAGAATTGAGTTTTTATAGTAGTAAAGGTGGGAGTGAGGGGTTTCTGTGATTTAGGACCCTTGATTGGCTGACAGTTGTCTAGAGGTGTCCTGGTGAGTGTGTCCTGGGAGGAGGTCCTATCTACAGCAGTTGGAATGCCAGGCATTTCCTTTGAATGGTCTGTTCTTGGGTGGTGCTAGGTAATCTCACTTTGTGTGATTCCTCCTGCAGCCAGGCAGCCAGTCTCAGGGTAAACTACTGAGACTCTGGCCTCTTATTAAATTTATCAATGGCCGAGTTTTACTCTGGCAGGTGATAATGGTTAGAAGTAAAGAACCTCCTTTGGGTGACCTGTCCATGCTTAGCTTGTCATGGCTGACCCCCACAGTCTTCTTAGATCCTGTCTCACTCGGTGCTCAGAACACCACGGTTGTGAACTGAGTGGGAACTTACCTGGTAGAGATCTGCATTCTGGACTGAAGTCATCCTCCCCTGGTCAGTCTTGAGGTTGACTGTGGAGTGTCAACCTTTCCTGTATTGTGATTGCCACTGTTGTATGTGAAAGCCTTGCTGGTCCTGTTTCATTAACATCTGAGATCTCAGATGCCTCTGGTAACCTGGGCTGAGCACTGCTGGGCACAAGACAGGACCCAGAGATGCTTGGGGACACTTGTCTCTCTTTCCTATCCCCCCCTTTCTTCTTCCTTCTGTGCTCAGAGGGGATGGTGGGGATGCCTAAATCTTATTTCAAGAAACTAAATTGAGGACAGGGAAACATTTCTATCTCCATCCTCCTACTTTGGCTTTTTGTAGACGGACATCTGAGTTATCTAAATCACCTTCCCTCTAAACCCATCACGTCTTAACAAAAACAGAAGCATTGAAATGGCTCCAATATGATAGTCATGAAAGCCAGCATAGCAATGGAAACTTTCACAGGAGATGTAGCAAGCACTACTTGCCCTCCTCCCACTCACCCTCCTCCTCACTTACCCTCCTCCTCCTCACTCACCCTCCTTCCCACTCACCCCATCCCACTCACCCTCCTCTTCACCCTCCTCCCTACTCATCTCTCTCCCCACTCCCCCTCCCCCCCCTTTCCTCCCCACTCCACCTCCTCCTCTCCTTCCCTTTGTGAATTCTCAGAAGTGGTCAGCCCTGATATACATATTTCTAAGGAGCAGTCGGCCCCAGCATTCTCCATGTGGGATACAAGATCAAGTGACAGGTCACTACTGGTCAAAGAAGGCCTGCCCAGCAGGCATGTTCTAGAGAAATGGTGCCTGGTTTGGGGACCTGCATTTTCTTCTGCCCCAGAAGTGAAAGGATATGTACTGCCACAGCTGTGGGTACTTTGTTTTCCAGAAGCTTCCCCCGGCGTCCTGCTGACCCTCCCTGAGGTACCACCTGGCAGCCCCGTGGGTGCCATGCCTTAGGGAAGTGAATTCTGAGTTTAGTTGGACCCAGGAGGCTAGCCTGCTCTGGTAATCTGCTGCCCCATGAATTGTATTGAAATATTAAAAATCGGGCTGGAGAGATGGCTCAGCTGTTAAAGGCTAGGCTCACAACCAAAAATATAAGAGTTCGGTTCCCAGCATCCACGGCTGTCTCTCCAGCCACCATTTTAATTAAAAGAAATATTAAAAATCACCAGAACAAAACCGTGCTAGGGTTCATCAGATCTCAGCAAACAGAACTGTTGGACCGAGTGACTTCAGATGTACTTGGGGACTCGTTGCCTCTTGCCCACATCATAACTGTAAGTATGACTAGTGTCGCAGCCCCGAATTAGTTATAGTACCAATTCATAATGTTTGCTCCCCAAAGGAACTGCTTCACACTGGTTGGCTACTAGCTCTGTGTCCCCCTGCTTTTCCTGCCACCCACAACCCTGCCCTGACCAAGGGTGATGAGCAGAGGGATTTTCTTACTGACCTGGGCGAACCCTGGGGGCTCAGCTCTCAGCTTCTGCCTGAGCTCTGCCCCGTCGATCACCCTTCCACCTCCTACCCCATCAATTCTCCTTTGGGGCATCCTTCCTACCCTGACTGCTTCCCACTGGCTGAAATGCCCATTACAGACTTGTTCTGGGAACCGAACTCAGGGTCTCACACCTGCTAGGCAAGTGCAGAGCCAACTGAGACCCAGCTCCTGCCTCCACTGCTGAGTTCAGACCTCAGCTCAGCACCCAATCCCAGAGTACTTTGCTCTTTGTTTATGGGCACATCTGACTCCCGAGTGCCCTCCCCACCAGAGCGTACATGTAGAAACTTCTTTTAACCTTGATTTATATTGTGTCCGTCTGTCTCTCTTTCTCTTTAGAGAACAGGGTTCAGGAGTTGGTTCTCTTCCAACAATATGTGCTCCAGGGATGGACTCGGCTGTCAGGCTGGGCGGCAAGTGCCTTTACCTGCTGAGCCATCTTGTCAGCCCCCAAACAGGTCTTTTTAAAGGGCAAAGAGTATAACTCTTGTGTGTGTGTGTGTGTGTGTGTTGCACATATGCACATGTGCCACTGTATATATGTGTGCACATGTGCCACTGTATATATGTATATACATGCTGAACAAGCATAAATATAAGAATGTGTGCACACATGTATGAGTGTTTTCCCTTTGGAAACTGCTGGATTCCCATTGTTGCAGCATAGTTCCTGATCCATATGAGGCTCCCGCTAAGTGTTTGAGGCTAGAGGGCACAGGACTGTGTATTCTTCAGACTCCTTTCCACAGTGGTGACTTCACAGAGAAACAGGCCCAGAGACGTGACCTGCATGAGAAAGGCACCAGCAGCCAGAGTGGGTCAGAGTCAGGCAGCCCTTGAACTTGGCTGGGCCTGTGAGTTAACCATGGACCTTTGCACTTCCCCGGGGTTGCCAGCTCCCCTCCAAGCTTGACAGATTAAACAGAGCAGAAAGTTCAGAGGAAATTGACCGCAAGGCAGTGTTTACCAAAAGATGACTTCACCTCCACTGCGGAGAAAGGCTTTGCCGAAAAGAGCTGAAAGAGATGCCACTGCCGTGAATGAGCTGAGCCGCTGAGCTGGGGCTGACTCACCCGCACTTTTTGCTTTATAAGGTCTTTATTGGCCCCCTCTGGCGTGCCTTGTACCCTGCTCGGCCCTGGGATGGGATAAGCGGGGTGAGCCATGGCCAGATGCTAGGCTTAACTTGTTGCATGTCCACCCCTCCCCACCCCTCCTGGAACATGCTCTATCCTGCACAGAGCCTGCCTTGCCAATGCCACTAGGCCCTGCACAGTACCAGGGTGGTGAAAATAGCACCCACCTGAACGTCAGTGAGCCTGGCTGCTGGCTGCTGCAGAGGACCTTTGGCCCCTGCAAGACCCTAGTGCCCATAACTGTCTTCCAGGTCCAGAGACCCCCACCCCAAGCTTCAGCCACTACCAGCGGCTAGCTACCACTCTTTCCCTTTCCCTCACCATCCCCCTCCGCATCATTTGCCAAGAGAGCCTAACCACGGTTGGTATTGTCCTCTGTGGGTCTGCAGGGGTTAAAACTCCCCTGTTTTCTTCTGCTGGGCTCCTGGGAAGGTCATGAATGGGGTTCCAGGCTGCTGCTCAGTGGGAGGCTCTGCCTAATCCTGCCCGGCCTTCCTGTGTGTGTGCCTATCCTCCCTCTTCTTTCCAATGGCCCTACCTGGGAGTCACTAATGTGAGTCCACTGTCACCTGCGGCCTGGCTACTCTTGCCCTCCGACCCCTCCAGACAGCCTGGGGCTGTGTGTAGATCCTTCCAGTGTGCCCTGTGCAACCAACTGCTGCTTCTGGAAGTCACCCATGACCTACCGTGTTCAGAGCCAGAGAGAGAGCTCTGCCCGTGGTTTCAAGGGACAGGGATGTGTGCCTCCACACCCCTTGCAGTGATCAGCAGGTGTAATGGGTTCACGTGGGACCCCAACCTTCCAGAGACTCCCCTAACTGGGGGACACATTACATAGAGGGTCTGATCTGTGTGTTCTGTTTTGCAGACCTGGATAAGGATCCAGCTGAGGTTAGAAAGGGAAGGGAAATGTGTGTGTGGAAGTCGTGAGGCTGAGCCCACCCCTGACCCTGGTAGTAGCTTGCTGTGTAGCCTCAGATAAGTTGCTTGGCCTCTCTGAGTCCCAGGTTTTCCATGTATGTAGCAGAGGGTTGGACTGGGCAGACTCTATGTGTTTCTTGCATCTCTGAAACTTGGTGATCCCACAGTCCTGGTACTCTGGGCCTATGGAGGGGTGTGGGGGAGGGGGAGGTTTTGTAGGTGATGGTAAAGGAACCAAGCAAAGAGCAACTCGGGATCAACTAAAACTTGAAAAGTGGCATGAGATGGAAAGTAGCCAGGGCGAGTGCACCAGAGTGGTTGTCAGTGTCTACAAAGACTGCACACTGATCACGGCATCAGGATGCCAGGCCGGGGCTGTCATTCATGCGACCCTTCTCTATCGGTTCGTTCACTTGTGTCTTCGTTCCTGGCTTCATTGTTCAGTCTCCCGTGGCGAGGCGTGGTGTCTGAGAGGGTAGACCCTGCTTGGCTTTAAATCTTGGCTCTGTCACTTTTTTTTTTTTTTTTTTTTTGCTGTGTGATTCTCAGCAAGTACCTTGAGTTCTCTGAGTTTCTTCTTTCCCGTCTGTAAAGTGCCTACCTCATGGGCCATTCTTTGTGTCAAGGACTGTGTCAAGTGCTTATAGCAGGAGCCCGATGGGTACAGAGTGACATATGTGTGTTCATTTTTGTTTGCTCTGCCGCTGTCCGCTGAGAGTCCATAAGCTGGTTAGTTTTGGACAGGCTGACACAAACTGGAGTCACGTGGGAAGAGGAACCTCAGCTGAGGAATTGCTTTCATCAGACTGGCCTGTGGCATCTCTAGGGCATTTTGATTGATGTGGGAGAGTCCACATGTGGTTAATGCCATCTCTGGGCAGGTGGACCTGGCAGGGTGAGCAAGCCATTAGGGAGCAAGCCAATGAGCGGCATTCCTCTGTAGTCCCTGCTTCAAGCTCCTGCCTTGAGTTCTAGCCCTGGCTTCCCCTGCTGAGGGCCTATAATCTGTAAGCTAAAACAAACCTTTTCCTCCCCAAGTTGACTTTAGCCCATGTTTTATCCCAGCAACAGAAGGCAAATTAGGACAACCTGTCCCATGGAGTGGCTGCGTAGCCACAGGGATTCGGACCTGAAAAGCAACCCCAAACTTGAGTTGATCACAAAGGGCTAAGCCAGTGGTCACAGAGTCCTGAGGTTACCATGGTGGTACAGGCATGCACAGAACACTATGTGAATTCAGAGAAGGGCTGGTGTACCTGGGAAGGCTTCCTGGCGGAGGCTACATGTGATCTGAGTCTCCTATGCTGGGAGGCACCATAAGGATAGCTTGACAGGAGTTTTAGCTGCTCATACGAAGGCTTGGTGTGGCTTCTCAGGGGCAAGGCAGGCGATAGGTAGATCAAACTGGGGGTGGGGGCAGATGGTGGGCTGTGATGGACACACCAGGGCTGATGAAGAGGTGATTACGTCAACTGGATTCGAGGACATGCTTGAGTTCACAAGAAAGCCCCCAGCATAGGGAGATGTGCCCATCATTGAGTTACAGGGTGTACCACTATACAGATTCACCGTGCACATGAGAAGACACTCAGAACAGAAAACTGAAAACCTGGGTCAAAGGTCTGTCTAAATAGAAGTTGCTACCTTTCCTCTGTCACTGCTGACTCCCCCTATGTATCCCCGGGCTGCTACATTGTCCCCACCTTTTGGTATGCACACAGACACCTGCATTCATGTGTTACTCAGAGGGCAATGCATGAGAGTCGGCTCTCTCCTTCCATCCTATAACGCGGGTTCCAGGGACTGAACTCCGGTACCCAGTAGGTACCTTTACCCCTGTCTAAGCATCTTACCGGCCCTGAGAGATTTTCAGACCTTATAGGAGACTGAAGGAGAATCCAGAGCTGGTGTGGAAAGCTACGGGGCAGAGCCCTCAGCTCAGGGCGATTATTCCAGCAGGGGATGAAGGGGGGCTGAGAACACGCTACTGGCTCGACTCTAGGAGTTGCCTTTGGGTCGCTGCAAGGAGGATCAGGAGTGGGAGTCACCTCAGGATCCAGGGGATGGGTGACATACAAGCCTACTTCTTGCCTAAGCCATTACTGTCTGCTCCTCCCACGGCAGGTGACACACTGCACTGGCCTGGAGTCCCTCTTGATTCATGACTGTGTTGAAAGGTGTCAGGAGCCCAGGACAGTGTAGAAGCCACCCCGCTACCCCTCAGCCGCCTTTTGACTAATGGGCAGTATGTTCAAGGTCCTCCTTTTCATTCCCTGATTCACAAGAACACGGGGGTCTCCTCATCTTGCTACAGAATCAGGGTCCTGATTTAGGTGTTTTTGAAATGCCTGGGGGCTTCTCTTACAGCCCAGCCTCTGAGTCCCATGTACTCTGGAGATGTCACCTTTTGCAGGTGGGTGGGGTGCTCAGTGTGTCAGCGAGGTCCAGCTGAGTGACAATGTTTGAGGCTTAGACTTCCATCTGCTTCATCAACGATGAGTGTGGAAGTTTCCAGAACGGACGATGGCTTTGTTAGCGTCTCTTCAGGTGTGTCATCTGTACTCTCTTGGAACCCTGCTATGAGGCGCAGGCGCCTTAGATGCATCAGAGCATCAGAGCATCTTCACTCACTGACCCCCTTTCTCAGTGACAAACGTCCCTACTGATCTCCACCATTTAGCATTTCTGTGTCTTTTTATTTCTTTATATTTAAGATGATTTTCTTGGGGCTGGCTGGTTAAGAGAGCTCTTGCAGAGGACCTGGGTTCAGGCTTAGCACCCATATGGTGGCTCACAACTTTATATAACTCCAATTCTGAGGCATCCACCACCTTTACCTCACCAGACATGCACATGGTGCACAGACATACATGCAGGCAAAGCATTCATACACATAAAATGAATAAATCTAAAACATAAAGCAATTTTCTTTTTCTTTTTTTTCTTTCTTTCTTTTTCCCCCTGATTTTTCGAGACAGGGTTTCTCTGTGTATCTTTGGAACCTGTCCTGGAACTTGCTCTATAGGTCAGGCTGGCCTCGAACTCACACAGATCTGACTACCTCCGCAAGGTGTGTGCTGCCACTGCCTTGTAGATTTATTTATTTTTGAGATAGTCCTAGCTAGAACAGAACTCTTAGTGATCCTCCTGACTCAACCTCCCAAGTGCTAGGATTATGAGCCAGCATGCCTGGCAGTTTTCTTTTTCCTTTTTTTCTTTTTTCTTTTTCTTTTTTTTTTGGTTTTTCAAGACGGTTTCTCTGTGGCTTTGGAGCCTGTCCTGGAACTAGCTCTTGTAGACCAGGTTGGCCTTGAACTCACAGAGATCTGCCTGCCTCTGCCTCCCAAGTGCTGGGATTAAAGGCGTGCGCCACCACCGCCCGGCACCTGGCAGTTTTCTTACAAATCATACAATTGGGGTTGTTTCCCTCCTTTTATCCAGTCTAATAACTTCTCCCTTTAAATAGGACCATTCATGCAGTTTACAGGGTTTTTGTGTGTGGGTGGTTTGGAAGTTGAGATAAGGGCTCTTGTAGTCCAGGCTAGCCCTGAACTCCTTATGTAGCTGAGAATAATCTTGAACTCCAAATCCTCCCAAGTGCTAGCATTGCAGGCATGGGCCACCAGATCTAGTTTTCTGTGGTGCTGGGACCAAACCCAGAACTTCATGCATGCTGGGCAAAGCTCTCGGTCAACTGGGCCACATCCCTGTCCCAACAGTGTACATTGGTGATGATCTAGCTGGACTTAAGCCATCTTGTTTTCTGTCTACTGCCTTCTTAGCTCTTTTTTGTCCCTTATTTTCTCTTTGTCCCCTTTCTTTGGGTTAATCATAAAAATTCCAACCAACTTTAGTGATTCAGGCCTGTAGTCCCGTTACTTGGCAGGCAGAGGCAGGGGAATCAGGAGTTCAAGGTCATCTTTGGCTATGTAGTAATTTCAAAGTCAGTTTGGACTGCCTGAGACTGTTTCAAACAAATTCCGCAGCTACATAGTGAGGTCGGCTTCAGAAACATAATCAAAGTTTTTCTTTAACACAGAAAGAAACTTAAAACAAGAAAATAAATTTAAAAAAAAAAGAAAGAGGAAGAAACTTGTGGCCCTGCAACTCCACCCAGGGCCTGCTCTTCTGGACTGTTGTAATTGATTTTACTTTTAGATACATTGTAACTGTCCACCAGGTACTGTTATTATTTTGGCTTGAAATAGTTATCATTTTAGAGATTGAAAACCGTGGCTCTCCCAGAATTAACTCACAAGCTCTCTTTCTTTGATCTGAGTTAGACTTTTGTGTACTTTTGAGTTTCTGCCCCGGGTCACTTTCCTTTCTTTGAAGAATGTCCTTTCTTGCTGCTGACAGGCAGGTCTACTGGTGACTGACATGGTTAGTGTCATTTGTTTGTTTGTTCGAGACAGGGTCTCTCTATGTAGGCCCAGTTGTCCTGGAACTCACAAAGATCCGTCTTTGTCTTGGAATTAAAGGTGTTTGGCACCTCACCTGGCCTCAGCTTTTGTTTCTCTGGAAAAGGCTTTCATTTTCATTCGTTGCTGGACCTTAGACCCTGTCCATAGAGTGTTTCTTGCAGCATTTTGGAGCTGGTCATCATCCCCGGGCCACCACAGTTTCTGACGAAGAGTCTCTAAATTCTTGCCATTGTCATAGATACATGATCTGCCATTTTTCTCTCTTTAAGGTTTTCTTCTGTACACGGAGGCACATGCCTCTAATTTCAGCCAGCACGTGGAGAACTGAGGTAGAAGGGTCTTGAGTTCAAGGCCAGTCTGGGCTGCATCGTAACATCTTATCTGGAAAAAAAAAAAAGAAAGAAAAGAAAATTTTTTTCTACCTTTTTCATTTTCCATTTCTTCATTATGGTGATCTTTTCCTTTAAATCCTTCAGCCCTGTTGTCACGACTGTATACACCTCTAAGGACTGTCCCGCCAGCTCTCCCTTCCCTGGACTCCTTTCTGCTCAGTGTTCCTCCTGGTTTCTAGTTCTTGGTATGTGTAGAAGGTATGATTGGGTGATATCCCTTAGGGACTATCAATGCCCTGTCTCTACCATGTTGTTTCCCTTTAGAGCTGGCCTTTGTTTTCATAGGTACCTTGGTTACCAGCCGATCTGCTTGGTTGGTTTGAAGCCTGTCTTCGAATTCTGCTGTGTCTCACTTGGACTGGCCCTCGCTCTGGGGACAGCTCAGCTTGCATCTAAGGCGCAAGCTCTATGTGGAGCCTCCACAGTGATTCCTCCACACTGGATAGCTCTGACCCCAGCATCTTCTGCTCCTGTGGGACCTGGGAATTGCTTGTCATGCAGCTTTCCTGTTTCTTTTTGCATAACCTCATGTAGTTCAATCCTACACTCTGAGAAGATGGTGGTCTTGTATGCATGGTTTCCTTCTTTCTAGACCTACCCACACAATTCCTAGCAGAAAAATTCAACCTCTGAAGCCAGTAATATCAGCGTGTGCTGTGTAGGATGCTTGTCTCTCATCAATGATCAGGAATATGACTCCAGGGACGAACAATGGCCCTCATTGGCTTTTCCACTTTTTTTTTAAGACTATTCCTGATTTTCTTTTCTATTTATTTTTGTTGCATTTTAAACTTTATTATTCACTTAGTGTGTGCATGTCTATGGGAGTGTATGAGTGGGGCTGCATACCATGACATTCAGGTAGTAAAAGGGCAACTTGCAAGAGTTTAGTCTCTCCACTGACAGTATGGGTCCTGGGGGGAACTCAGATCACTAGTCTTGGTGGCACAGGTCTGCCTTTACCCACAGAGCCATCTCAGCAGCCTGGATTCTCAGTGTTAGGCAACAGATGTTTTTATATACTTTGTTCATTTTTTTTTCTGACTCCACACTCAAAATCGTCTACTTCAGCTTGCTTTCTTATTTATTTATTTATTTTTGTATTTCCAAGGCAGGGTCTCACTATGTAGCTCTGGCTGTCCCAGAACTCACTGTATAGACCAGGCTGACCTTGAACCCACAGAGATCTCCCAGAGATCCACTGCCTCCTGCGATTAAGGGTGTGTGCCATTACGTCTAGCTTTGCCTCAACTTTCTGAGTGTTGGATTACGGGTACAGTTGTCATTGCTCCATCACTGACTGAAGCAAAAGGCTGGGAGTTGCTAATAGAGATAAAACTTTAATGGCAAGCCAGGTGTGGTCGCGCATGCCTTTAATCCCAGCATTAGCGAGTCAGAGGCAGGCGGGTGTCTGTGACTTCCAGGACAGCCAGGCTACAGAGTGATATCCTGCCTCACAAAAGCAGAAATAAAACAATCTAACTATAAGGGCCATTTTAAATGCTGACCTTTTCACGAAGCCTCTGTTGGAGGCATTTGTATGTGTGACCATCGTGTTCCTATCTACACACACACACACACACACACACACACACACACAAGTTTGAGAGTGCAATTTGGAAGTGGGCAGAAGTCTGTCTGGTTTTAGCAGCATCTGCCAGCCTAGCCTATAAAACAGCCCTTGGAAAGTGGAGCTGGAGCTCCTGTGCATCGCAGCAGGGACCTAAAGTGATGCCCAGTGAGGCTATGCCCCAGGCAGAAGCCTAGGACACTGGCTTTCTCCCGTGTCATCACCGGTCAGCAGAGTCCCAGGTAGAATCGCAGGGTGCTCTGTCTTCCTTATTAGGTAGGCAATGGGGTTTGGCTAAAAGAATCCGGCCTGTCCTGACACGCCAAATGCGTTATTCTGTCACCAGGCTCCCAGAGCCTCCCAGTCAGCACAATAGCAGGGCTGGACCACAGGTACCTAATGCGTCAGGAGGGTGCCCACTCCAGAGAGGGTAGCCCCACCAGGGACTGGGAGTTCAGGCTTCTGCCTCTTCCTCCCAACTTTTCCTCCTCCTGTCTGTCTTTTGCCCATCCACTTTCCTTCTTCCTTCTCTCTCTCTTTCCCCTTTCTTTCTTTCCACCTCCTCCCCTCCCTCTTCTTTTCTCCTTTTTTCCCTTTCTCCTCATCTACTTGTCTTCCTTTTTTCTTCCCCCTTCTCTTCCTCTCTGCCTCCCCTCCCTTAACAAGATCTCAGCATGTCATCCATGCCCATCTTAAATGCAGCATCCTCCAGTTTCAGCCTCCTTATCCCTGGGACTACAGCAATGGGTCACCATACCTGGCTTGCCCAGAAGTGTGGTAAAGATAAGAAGCGGCGATGCTTGGATACGAGCCCCGACTCTGTCATCTTAGTCAGCTGACTCAGTTTCCCCAATGAAGTTTCAGATAGTACAGCGTTTGGCCTCTTTCCTCTTGCAGCAAGCAGGGTCCAGCACTGCTGGTGGGTGGGTTTAGATTCTGTGTTCCAGGGCCCAAGGAGACTATGCCTTCTCCATGAAATTCCATGGTGGACTAAGGACTGGCTCCCATGACAGCCTGGGATCTTCTACCACCTGCTTCTGATGATTTGAGCACATAGCTCAATCTGCACATGCCTGTTTTCTGGCTGCTCCTTCATTTTAATTTTTTTTCTAGATACTTTGACACCACGATAGATAGGATAGAAGCAGGCTGAGAAATTCTCTCTCCCTAGTTTTCACCTAAACAGAAATAAGTTCATTTTTCTATTTCTGTCTACATATGGTGTCATTGTCTCTTAGTGGAGTCAAGTGTTTGGCCCCAGGGCCAGGCCTAATAGCCAGGTACTCAGGGTGATTCTGGGAGTTTAGATGTGTCTGGGGCACTGGCTTTTTGTGGTTCTAGCCTTCTACTGTTCTCATGGTCATAGTTGATGTGATCCCGTGGTCCCGTGGTGTGTGGCTCTGTGGTCCTAAACGCAGCCACGGCATTGATCTCTATCAGCATTGATGGGACGGGTGTTCCCTCTGATCCAGCCCCTTGTCTAGGCCAGAAGAACCCACACCTGCTCCCAGTTCATTGTTCCCAGGGTCATTAGCCAGAGTGAGTCACTTGAAGGAGCCAAAGGGAAGCAGAGGGGTTGGAATGGCTGCCTGGCCGCCCTCGCCTGAAAGGGTGAATTGTCTGCCTCTCTGAGAAGGCCTTTGTATTATGTCTGCTGAGGGCCTGGCGGGCTGGGCCGGGCCAGGCTCTGGTGGGGCCGAGATACCACAGCCCTGTGCCCACTCTAGACTGAGTTTTGTCTTCCCAGCCCATTACAGGACCACCAGGGAGGGTGAGCAAGAAAGCAGGCAAGTCCCTTGCTGACTATGCTCCAGGATTCTGGAGCTAGCCCTCCCTGGGCTCCTATTTTGTCATCTGTGGGTGACACTCCAGATCCTGCCTGGTTCTTCGCCCAGACATCTACTGAGATCATCGGAATGTGTTTGATACTGTTTCATTTCCCTCTAAACAGGGGCTTGGGAGACTGCTTCCTGGCTAGTCAGCCTGTGGATTTGGGCAGACAGACCCTTACCCATCCTGTGGAGGAACTGTGGCTGTCAGCAGCCAACATAGAGGAGCAAGATTCGGGTGCAGCACAGTGGTACAGTACTTGTCTGGTCTTCAAGACCCTGAGTTCAGTTCCACACACACACACACACACACACACACACAGAGAGAGAGAGAGAGAGAGAGAGAGACAGAGACAGAGACAGAGACAGAGACAGAGACAGAGAGGCAGAGACAGAACAAAAGACTGGTTTCCAGGGGTAGCTCCAAGAGAAATCAGGTGTACAGGTGAAATCACTGCATTTCTCCTGCCTCCTGTGTGACCTTGGACAGTTTTTTCCTCTCTGTGCTGAAGGTTTCTTCGCACTACAAAGGGAGCCTCCAAGGTATGGAACTGGGACTGGTGAACATGTGATTTCTTTTTCAGTGGTGTACGAATAAGCTATGTTCCTGGTGACTTTTCAGAAGACACCCCCAGACTCCCTGAAGAAATGTTCAATGTCTTCTTCTCTTGTGGCAGGAACTAAGAAGAGAGAATGGGACCCGAGAAGCTCATTCACCCATTCATCTGCCTTAGTTCGTTCGTTCATTCATTCATTCATTATTTGTTCATCTGAGCTCAGCCTATTTGTCAGCTTAAGTTCCAAGTTGAAATTAGAAACAATCCCAAGGGGCTAGGGCTGGAGCAGTGGCTCAGTGGTTAAGAGCATAGACTGCTCTTACAGAGGTCCGGGGTTTGAATCCCAGCACCCACATAGTGCCTCACAGCTGTTGTGACTCCAGTTCTGGGGAATCTGACTTCCTCTTTTGGCCTCCAGGGCCAAAACACAGATGTGGTAAAGACATGCATGCAGGCAAAACACCCATACCATAAAAATTTATCTATCTATCTATCTATCTATCTATCTATCTATCTATCTATCTATCTATCATCTATCATCTATCTATGTTTTTCAAGACAGGGTTTTTCTGTGTAGCCCTGACTGTTCTGGAACTTGTTCTATAGACCAGGTTGGCCTCAAACTCATAGATCCACCTGCCTCTCTGCCTCCCGAATGTTGGGATTAAAGACATGTGCCATTATGCTCGGCCAAAATTTTTTTTCTAATGTAGGTCGTCAGTGAAGTGTGTTGGCCTACCTATAACCCCAGTTTCTCAGAAGGCTGAGGGAAGAGGGTCACTGGAACCTAGGGGCTTGGCGCTAGCCTAGGCAACATGGCAAGACTTTACCCCAAACAAGGAACATTGTCGGCCATCTAGTGCAAGGCCTGACACATGGTAGGCCTGTGCCTGGACACCAGTAGTGTAAAATTCTTTTCTGCTACCTGAGGGTCAGCCTGCCTGGGCGGCATTTGCAAACTTCTCTGGAGATGCTTGCCCATGGGGAAGGGGTTAACCTTAAGACCAATAATATGCATGTATATCAAAAAATTTTGTCCTTTCAAAATTTCTATTCTGGCCTATTAACATTTATGGAATACTATGACTTATCTGTGGATCTGTCTATTAGAGTAGGTGAACTGGTTGGGGACTCTTCTGTAGCTGGAAGATTCCTCCCCACCCCAGATAGAACAGGTGGAATTCTTTGACTTTGGACAAAGACTGGTCACACTGACAGACAGGACCTTGTTAGGGAGATTGGGATTTCTTTATATGGAATGGGCCTGGTGTCCTGCACCTGCAGCTCAGTGGATCCACCAGAAATTCTGGATTCCGGACACTGAAGGTGGCGCCCTCCGCACCCCTTGGGTTTCCCAGGAGGGTTGGGTCTGTTGTGCCGCTTTGTTGTTGGGTTTCCATGGGACTGCCTGGCCTAGTGATCACATTGATCTTTGCTGCACCACCCCTGCTCCAGGGCTGTCCAGAGGCAAGAAGAGGCCATGCCTGCAGCCTGCCTTTCAGGGCAACACAAAGGAGGAGGGAGGTTTGCCTTCCTCTGGGAGGTGGGGTCATTGGGAACAGAAACTTTAGTGGACCCAAGAGTTACATTTGGGTTGCACAAGAATAGCCATGTCTAGAACCCCACTGGGCCCAGGAACCAAATGAGTGGTCCTCCTTGCTCATAGGGCAGGTTTTGGCTCCTTGTGTCTTCCAAATCCCAATGTGTCAGGCTCCCAGGAAGTCTGAGAGTTACAGTCATAGGGTTAATAGTACTCAGGTCCTCAAAGCATTCATTCATTTCCCCATCTGTCCGTCCATCTGTCCATCCATCCATCCATCCATCCATCCATCCATCCATCCATCCATCCATCCATCCATCCAGTCAAGGGTTTACTGAGACTGACATATTACAGCTAGACCTAGCATTTTGGGAACCAGCAGGGAATTTGATGGTGTCTAGACATCCACAGGCTGGAGGATGTGGTCCACTTATAATCCACTGACCGAGGGCAGACTGTGTTTGTGTTGGTGAATGTGTGTGTGTGCACGCACGTATGCGCATGTATGTGTGTTGGTGTGATAGTGAATGAGAGGACTACGAACCTTTGCTTCAGAGAGTGTATTACGCCCACACATGGGGCATTTTGCTACAACCGATTCCCCAGATGTCCCCAGTTCCTGAGCTACAGTCAGACCTCTGCTGAGGCAGCCATGCCAGAAGCTGCATGAGAGCTGACTTGTACTTCCTGCTCTAGGAATTCAGGAAGCTCTTCCTGGAGGAAGTCACGGCTGCTCATTCATTAAGAGGGCATTAAGCACCTACTGCATGCCACCCGTTGGAGCATCACTGATGAGAGTGGGAACATTCTTACACCTCGGAGCTTACGTCTGGTAGGAGATAAACAAATGACTGTCTGGAGATGACAGAGGAGGCTTTGTCACGCTGAAGTGCCATGCAGGGTTGCTGGGGCTGATGAAAAGACAGGAAACTTACTGAATGGACTGAGATGGAGCCAGAGGCGTGAGCAAGGGCTGGATCACGCAGACCACACTGCCGTTTAGAGGCTGTGGTTTTACACTGAGGGTCCCGGAAAGCCATTTTTCTAAGCTATCATTCTCTGTCTGCTCTCTCCCCTCTTCCTCTTCTTTATTCTTCCCCCTCAGTTTCATGTAGCCCAGTCTAGTCCTGAACTCTGCATAGCAGAAGATGACCTTGAACTCCAGTCTCCACCATCCTGAGTGCTAGAATTACACCATCCAGCCTCCACCTCCTGAGTGAGTGCTAGAATTACAGGTGTGTGCCACCATGCCCGGTTTATGCTGTGCTTATGTTTGGTGAGGACCAAACCCGGGACTTTGTGTATGTAAGCAAGGGCTCTACCTGCTAAGCCACATCTTCAGTGGCTTCTTAAGTTTAGAATTTTAAACTTGCACAAACAGAAAGATGTGAGCATTGTCCATGGTTTGTTCCATTTCCTGACAATATTTAATAGATATAGGGCTGTCAGTTAGTTATCCATGTTTTATTTTCAACAAGGCTGGGAATGGAGGATGCAGCCTTTCTGCAAAGTGAGTACTCTATCACTATGCTCCATCTCCAGTGTAATTAATTTGTTTTTAATTGCTATATAGATGGTGCCTGGCTTGTGACTATCTAAATATAAAGTCAAAAATGACTTTAACATTTAATGATTATTGCTAATGATGATGATGATGTGTACACACGCATGAAAGTGCCATGGCATGCATGCGGAGGTCAGTCAAGAGCTTTGTGGGGTCAGTTCTCTCCTTCCACCTTTCTGTGGATCCCGGGAATTGAACTCAGGTCTTTGGGCTCAGGGAGGGGGTTGTTTGGCTTGCTTAGCAAGTGCCTTTACCCACTGAGCTATCTCGACAGCTCCCAATTTAATTTTTCCAACTTTTCTGTGGGCTAAACTGAATCTGGATTCCTCAGAAACTATATTGTTTCGAATTGATCTTCGGGGCTATCAACATGCTGTTTGGGCCTGGCTTGCGACGGTGGGACCGTGGGGCAGTGGGGGGCAGCAAGTAGTGGGCTCATAGGAAAACAGCAATGAGACAGTGGGGCCAGCAGCTTTTGGGTGCAGGTACACACAGAAGGGTTCACCATATCCTGCTCTCCATAGCTCATTTGGGAAGGAGTAATTGACAGGCTGGAGGATAGGCACATTTTGGGCATCATGAGAAGTTGTCCCTTGACTCCCAGAAGTCCCCAGGCTGATTTTTATTCCCATTGGCCGCATCTGAACGTTCTTCTGTCTTTGAACTCCTGCCACGAGTTGATCTTGTCAGCCTTTTAAAGTTTTGACGATGCTTTGGGTGTAAAGCGACAACTGGTTTTAATTTGCGTTTGCCGGATTGCTTGGGAGTGGAACGTCTAATTTTACATTTATTGGTGCTGGGAGTTGCTTCTCTCAGGAAGTGCCTGTTCATATCCCTTGCCCATTTTTTTTTCCAACAAGGCTGCCTTTTTTTAATTGACCTGTGGGAGTTGTTTATATATTTGCATTACTAATTCATTGTCTTCACAATGTTGCAAATGTCTCCTCTCCCACGCTGTTTATCAGAGGGCTCTAAAGAGAGAGGAGGGACAAGATCCCATTTACATTGTTAAAGGTCCCTCAGGCTAGGTATGAGGAATGGATGAGGGTGATGACACCAGTTAGGAGGTTATCTTGGTGGTCCAAGGGGTCTGAGGCTATCCTAGTCCAGGGTAGCCAGAGGGGAAGAGAGGTGCAGGCTGGAAGTGGATCCCACAGAGCTTGCTGATGGATTGGGAGAGGAGATAGGCATCTGCACGATTCCGGGTTTTGGCCTGAGTAACTGGGTGGATGGCGGGACCATTGACTGAGATGGAAACCAACAGGCAGAGAAACAGGTTCAGGCTGGGAGTGAAGGGAGGGAGACAGGCTGTTTTCATCACAGCGAGGCAGGTTGGCGATAGCCGAATGAGTCAAACCGTCATGTCAGGGGGGCAGCTCAAGGGTTGAGGCAGGGCTAGTCTAGACATTTGAGTCCTCAACATGTGGATGGACTTTAAAGTCACCAGACAGGGTAAGTTCAGGGGTTTCCGGCTAGTTGAAGCACAAGCCAACATGGTGGTTGACAATGATAAAGATTGGCCTTGGGCCAGTAGGGCCCTTGTCAGGTAAAGGCACGCTGCCAAGCCTGAGCTGGGTCCCTAGAACCCACAGGATGGAAGGAGAGAACTGATTCCTGAACTCTGTGGCACATATTCACATACAGACACACACACATAGTATAACAGAAAAAAAGATTTGCTTCAAAAATGCTTCTCCACAGGGAGCAGCGATTTGATTGACCACCTATTGTGTTAGTGTAAGGGTAGCACATAGTAGGCCCTCAGTATCTGAATAAAAATGAGACGAACAGGGCCGTGAGAGTTGGGGAATAAGGTGTTGTGCGAATCAAGAAAGGAGAAAGATCTAAGAAGGCAGGATGGTGGTCAGTTAGGTTGGATGTTGGGAACAAGTTACACAAGACAGAGGCAGAGAAGTGACCCTGGGATTCATGATGGCCTTGACAAGAACAGTTGGGCTTTGAAAGAAGGAGGGTTTGGGAGATCCTACTTGGGAAGTAGGAAATGTGGGACGGGTGATGGGAATGGGTGCGGAAAGGAACAGAAGGGGAGAAGTCGGGTTGGTCCAAGTCACTCAGGCTGTGCCAGAGGACGGAAGGTTCGAGCAGGGGCTGCAGCAAAGAGGCTGGGCTGTGGGAAGGCAACGGGTTTTCAGGCAGAGGAGTCAGTCACACAGACTGAGGGAGGGGGAGCATGGTAGCTCCTGAGTTCACTCCCATCAGCCAGGTTGGTCACCTGCTTGGTCTCAGTGTTATTCAAGATCCTAGAGATTAGAGTTCTAATTTGGAGTCAGGTGTGCTGACACACACCTGTAATCCTAGGATAGAGGCAGAGGCAGGAGGATCAAGAGTTTAAGACTGCTGGGCAGTGGTGGGGTGATGCGTGCCTTTAATCCCTGGACTTGTAGAATATCAGGATTTCCCCCCCCCCCTTTGTAACAAACAGTCCTGACTGCCCTGGAACTCTCTCTGCAGTCCAGACTGGCTCGAACTCACAGAGATCTGCCTGCCTCTGCCTCCCTAGTGCTGGGACCAAAGGCGAGTGCCAGCACCGCCCGGCTTAGCTAGGTTTCTATTGCTGTGAAGATGTCTACAGAGTGCTTGAGGGCTGATCGCTCTGCCTCGCTGCCTAGACGTGGTGATGGGAAGCAGCATCCTAGAACATGTCTGCCATTTTCCTTGCCACCCCACTTTCTGGAAACTTGAGTTCCCAGTCTGCAGAAGGGTTAACCTACGGTTAAGCAATCCCCATCTTGTTTTCCCTCGTAGGACTGAGCTAGACCCTCTGAATGTGGGTGACAGTTGTGTGGCTTGGGCAGTTTGTGAGACCACTTGGCTGTGGGAACAGGATTTATCCCTAGTGCATGAACTGACTTTCTGGAGCCCCTTCCCTATGGAGGGACACCATGCTCAGCCTAGATACAGGGGGGAGGGCCTTGGTCCTGCCTCAGTGTGATGTGGCAGACTTTGTTGACTCCCCATGGGAGACCTCACCTTCTCTGAGGAGTGGATGGGGATGGGGTGAGGAAAGGTGGGAGGAGCGGGAGGAGGGGAAGGAGAGGGCCTGGGATTGGTATGTAAAATAAAGAGATTGTTTAAAAATAAAGAATCTCCATCTTGCCAAGGCTTGAGGTCGTCTTCGGACTGAACATTTAGCATCCCTTCATTCTATGTTCATCTTGTGTGTGACCAGTTCCCATCACTGTGTGGTAGATTTTTTTTTCAGAGTCAGAAAGGTTCTCGGGAGCATTGGCTTGGCATCAGGCTTAGTGACGGTGGCCCAGCTGCTAACCTCTGACCCAGGCAAGTAACATTATCACCCAGGTTATGCGCTGCGTGGCATGAGGTCCAGCATGTAGCTGGCAGGCAGTGCTGTGGGAATGAGCCTATCATACACCTGGCTAATGGAAATCACCGGTCAGCAGTCTCTGGTGCCAGCTGAGTCTCCCAAGAGCTGGACAGGACCTTGGGAAAAATTCATGAGGAGCCCACGCCTGGCAGTGGAGTGAGGCTGTGGCCTGTGGGCGTGGGGGTGTTTGGCTAACAGCCCCAAAACTAGGAGGGGTTGTTTATGTTGTTGGTGTTTGGAACTGAGAGGGGCTATTGTTGGGCCAAGTCTTGGCTTGTTGGTGTATGAAGCTGGCTCAGAACTGTGGGGTGGGGACTGGCTGGAGTGTCAATATCATTTGCTAGCATTCCTTCATGGCAGCAGCTTTCACTTCTGTCTGTCTGTCTGTCTGCCTGCCTGCCTGCCTGCCTGCTTTTCTCTCTCACACACATACCTATGACTATCTACATATCGTAATTTTCAGACCCAGTGCAAAGTGAACAAATGAAATCCCTCCTTCCTAAGTTCCATTTGGGGGTCAGGGAGATGGCTCAGTCAAGACACTTGAGGACCTGAGTTTGATCCCCAGAGCCCACATAAGGAAGATGAATATAGTGAAGTATGGAGATATTCTTGGGGCTCACTGTTCAGCCAGCCAAGTCTAGTCAGAAAGTTCTAGGCCAGTGAGAGAGCCCGGGCCAAACACCAATGTGGACTGAGGAATGACACCTGTCGTTGAACCCTGGCTTCCACATGAACAGGCGCATACATACGTGGGCATGCTCGCCCACACCTTCACATGCGCCAGCCCCCAAGTTCAGTTTCAAGATGGCATTGCAGAGTATCAGCCACGCTCAGGAGCCTTCTGAGCATGGGTCACAGGGCTGCTCTATTCAGAGGCCCAGGAATCAGTCCCGTGAATGCGCAGCGTGAGGCTCCTGTTGTTTGTCTTGGTCTGTCCTCCCTCATTATCCTTGTCCCCCCCACCAAGGCCAAGCTACACTCATGCCAAGTGCTTTCCAGACTTAACTCACATTGTCTCAACACCCGGATGTGGGAGCCAGCTATCAGGCCTTTGTTGTATATGAGGGAATGAAGCTTTGGAGAAGGACCTGGGACTTGAATCCACATCGTCCAAGTACAAGTTTGGGCTTTGCATTTACACCCCCAAGCTTCTCAGGAGAAGCTATATTGTTCTTTGTGTCTTGGTCCCCCAAACATATTTTCCTTTGAGTTTTAGATGGTCAACGGGATTGAGCAATGTGTATAACTTTGTCTTTGGCTTGTCCTCACCATCAGGACTCCTGACATCTCCACACGGGGTTCTTGGACACTTGTGTTTGTTTCTTGAGTTGCCTCAGGTTCCCACAGCTGTTGTCCTCCCCCTCTTCCTTTCAGCTCCTTCTCTGGGTATCACCCATGGGAGCAGCATGGGCTTCTTCTGAGATGTGGGGTCACCAGAAGAAGAACCAGCGGTTTGAAGGAGATACTGATGCTGATCAGTTCAGCCATCTCCAGGTCACTACTGCCTCGAGCCCGCTTTCCATGTTAAAGACTTTCTCACCTCCTCCGTACCTTCCTACTCCTCTGCCTTTTCTTCCCAGTCCCTAGACTGCCTTTCCTTACCTATTCATCCATCATCCACCTATCCACCCAGCATCCATCCATCAATCCATCTATCCATCCATTCATCACCCAACCTTCCATCCATCTATCCATCACCCATCCATCTATTCATCTATCCACCCATCCTTCCTTCCATCCATCAACCCACCTATCATCCATCCATCATCTAAGCATCCATCCACCCACACATCTATCACCCATTCACACTTGTTGAACATCTAAGATGCACCAGGCTCAGGGTTTTGGAGCTGGGGAAACACAAAACATTTAGGACACGTCCTCAAGGACTTCAAGGAAGGAGGGACACTATGGATTAGAAACAAGGCACAGTCTTGGCTCTGATGAATTATATGACGACAAAGGATGGAAAATCAGAGCAAGAAGGAAGGCTCATCACAGGCTGTGTTTAAGATACAGCCTGCAGGCTGCACAAGGCTAGAATGAAGGAGGTCTTCATCAGAGGGATTAGCATGGGCCAGAGGGAGCACTGATCTGCATGCAGTAGAAAGGGATCTAGGGTGCCTGGGTTGGAGCTACAGGGGAGTGGAAGGAGCAGTGTGGGAGTTTGAAAGAAAATGGCCCCCCAAGGGAGTGGCACTATTAGGAGGCGTGGTCTTGTTGGAGTGGGTGTGGTCTTGCTGGCAGAAGTGTGTCACTGTGGAGGTGGGCTTTGAGATCTCATATATGCTTCAGCCACACCCAGTGTCTCAGACTGCTTCCTGCTGCCTGCAAGCCAGGATGTAGGAGACTTGGCTACTTCTCCAGCACCATGTCTGCCCGCATGCCATCATGTCCCACCATGATGACAATTGAATAAACCTCTGAAAATGAAAGCCACCCCAATTAAATGCTTTTTCCTTTAAAAGAGTTGCTGTGGTCGTGGTGTCTCTTCACAGCAACAGAAACCCTGACTAAGACAGGTGGCATCAGACTCTTCTGGGTGGACAGACAGATGACAGATGCTGGTGGCAGCAGAAGTAGGGCCTTAGCTGTGTCAGTGCTGGGGTACTGAGTCCAACACTGGTTTCTTATTTGTCATGACGGACAAAAAGGGCTGATGTATCCTTTGGGGACTATGAAGAGCCCAGTCAAGCACCAGATGGTCAAAGAGTAATCAGGGTGACTTTCGGTAACCCTGTTTTCTTCCTTAGAATCAAAGTAGTGCCGGGCAGTGGTGGTGTAAGCCTTTAATCCCAGCACTTGGGAGGCAGAGGCAGTCAGATCTCTGTGAGTTCAAGGCCAGCCTGGTCTACAAGACCTAGTTCCAGGACAGGCTCCAAAGCCACAGAGAAACCCTGTCTTGAAAAACCAAAAAAAAAAAAAAAAAAAAAAAAATCAAAGTAGTAATACACGCACACCAAAACAAAACAAAACCTTAAAAGTTTGGTGTCAAATATTGGCAAAGGAACTGGGTAAACTACTGCCTTAAGTGCTGTTGGTGAGAGATCAATTGGGGGTTAGCCACTTAAACTTAAAATGTGTGTGACCAGTGACCCGGCTTCTCAGAATCTCCTCAGAGAGATGAGTGTGGACCAGTCCATGACTGTAGAAGACTAGTCAGGAACCATAAATGAATAACCTAAGCATCCAACAGTTGGGGATTGCTTAAGAAACTGTGATTGTACATAGTGTGGGTTCCAGGGACCAAGGGGATCTCCCTGCACCACCGTGTAAAGCTCTCCTAGGCCTATGGGAAAGAAGGTACTCAGGATTCCCTAGTACAGTGTCCACATTCTGAATCAAAAGATACAAGAAACTGAAACAGCCTGAAGACAGCTGCAGACTACTTAAAAATATTTATTTTTATTTTATGTGCGTGAGTGTCTTGCCTCTATGTGTGTATGTGTACCGCATGCCTGAAGTACCCCTGGAGTCTACAACGGGGTGTTGGATCCCCTGGGACCACAGTTTCAGGTGGGTTATGAGCCTCCATGTGGGTGCTAGGTTGAACTGAAGACTTCTACAAGAGCAGCCAGTGCTCTTAGCTGCTGAGCCGTCTCTCCAGCCTCAAAAGCAGCCTGCACACTTCCCAGTGCACACGTCCAGAGGGAAATGGACATCGGCACATGGTATCAGTGGTGGCTATGGATGATGACAGCTTTATGAATTCTGTTTGACTATTTCACCATGAGGCTGTCATTCTGCATTCCTTGTACACTTAAACAAATTAAAGAGTTGGGGATATGGCTCAGTGGTAGAGCACTTGCCTAGTATTTATGAGGTCCTGGGTTTCAGTCCTAATACCACAAACACATAAAAGTTAAAAACTGAAGTTGACATATAATAATTGCACATAACTAATGTATCTTACCTGTGTTAGTGTATACATCCATCGCAAATTCTTTGAAAATGGAGCTATGCATTCGGGCGTGGTGGCGAATGCCTTTAATCCCAGCACTTGGGAGGCAGAAGCAAGCAGAACTATGTGAGTTTGAGGCCAGCCTGGTCTACAGAGTAAGTTCCAGGACAACCAGGACTGTTACACAATTAAACCCTGTCTTGGAAAAACCAATTTAAAAAAAGAAGAGGAAGAGGAAGAAGAAGAAGGAGGAGGAGGAGAAGGAGAAGGCACATCATAGATTGTGTTTAAGCCAACGCCTGCAGTATGTACTTGGGAGGTAGAGGCAGGAGAGTCAGGAGTTCAAGGTCATCCACAGCTATGCAGCCAGCAAGAGGCCAGCCAGGGCTACGTAAGATCTATCTCAAAACAAACGAAAATCAAACTCAATCACCCCGATAGAACCACCATGAAGGTCTTACTACATTTATTTCTATTTCTTTTGTATGCCTAAGAGGTAAAAGTGACTGAAACACACATTTTTCTTACATTTTCCTGTGACTATCTTTCCACATTTTTCTTTATTTTTATTACATTTGTTTATATATCTGTGTGTGAGTGCATGCATGTGTTGCACACTCATGTGGAGGTCAGAGGACAGCTTGCAGGAGTCGGGTCTCTCATTCTACCATGTGGGGCTAGAGGGTCGAGCTCTCTGTGCTGAGCCATCTCAGCCAGCACCTTAAGCATTCTCTCAATGGCTCCATTGTGTTAAGCCTCTTGGACTTACCACGTGCTGCACATGGAAATCCCCTGAGGCATAGCTCGTTTCTAAGTTTTCTTCTTATATAACCTTGTAAGTGCTTCTTTACATCTTTGTCTCACTGCTTAAGAATGTTTTATTAGGAGTCTGTGCTGGGCTAAAGCAATTTGAAAGTTTTTGATGCCCCATGTCTAGCTGTTTTGCACAAATGGGAAGGTCCTTGCAGGCTCAACGGAGCAGGATGTTCTCATACCCCCCCCCATTTGCCTCAGGCTTTTCTGGAAGACCTTCCATCCACAGGGAGGAACTGTTCTCGAGAACACTAGGGGTGTCTCCCTCATGGGAGGATCTCAGAGAAGAAGAGATGAAACTCTGTTTGTGGTTGGGTATACTGCCACACACATGTCCTCCCAGCCTTGGGGCAGGAAGATCGTGAGTTCAAAGCCTGTCTGGGCTACATGGCAAGTTCTAGACTAGGTAGGCAATTTAGTGAGACCCTGCCTCTAAATAAAATTTAAGGAATGGGAGTGTGGCTCACTAGTAGACCAGTTCCCTAACATGTGCCAGCCCTTAGGTCTGATTCTCATAGTGTTGGGGGTGGGGGTGAGAGGAGAAAGTGGTAAGGGATGCTTCTTTGCATTTGTCTTTAGAGGTAGAGTTGCTCAGGTGGCCCCTCACCGCCAGCCCTCCAAGTAACCTTCTGGAGGTCTTCCAGAACTGGATTTCAGATTCCAGAGCAGCAGAGCAAACCAGAGAACCAGCATCAAAGTTAGCCTCGATGTTGGCTATAAATGTTAGGACTTCTGGGTAAATCTCCAAAGACTTTGCCCTCTATGAGTAAGTCAGTGACACTCTCTAGAGGACCCACCTGGTCGCAATGTAGATTTGACACGGCCTCCAAGATACTGGACATTTCTGAGAGATGGGGGTGAAGTCAGGGATTAGAAAGAAGATGCATAAAGAATCCAGCACACTGTCTAGGTTGCCTGGTGCTAATCAGCCCTGCCCTGGAGTTCAGAGATTGGAAGTAGCCTGGGCAGCCCCTCCCGGGAATTCTCCACTCCCCTTGTATGCTCTCTCTGCCTGGCTTCCCTTCTCTTTTCTTCCAATTCTTTTCTTTTCCTTCTTTTCCCTTTGAGGCAGTGTCTTGTGCAGCTCAGTGGTCTCAGATTCACTGTGCAATTCAGGATGACCTTGAACAGCTCATCTTCCTGCCTGTGTCCTGTAAGGCATGCACCACCACGCCCAGTTTATCCTGTGCTAGGGATCAAACCAAGTGCTTTGTGTGTACCAGACAAGCCCTCCTACCAACTGAGCAAAATCCCCAGACCCCTGCTATATTTTCTGCTAACCCTAGGAGCTATTGAATCCAATGATATAATAAAACCTGGAGGGAGTCAGGCCTCTCCTTCTTTTGTTTGGATCCCAGGGATCGAACTCAGGCCGTTAGACTTGGCTAGAAGTACCTTTGCTTGCTAAACTATTTCTGCAGCCTCTAGCCACTGATTTTTAATTTTCATTTTCTATACTTTTCGTTCCCTGAGGTTCTTCTTGGTTCATGATCATATCATAGTTTCTTGCTCTGTGTTCAGTTAGATTTGTTGACATAATTCTTTAAATGGAAATAACTTGAGAAAATGCTCCACTCTTTGGTGACATTTTGCTGTGAAAATAAGCAAAATGGGCAGCATTATTCCCAGCAGAAGATGGCGTCCAACACCCAAGGGTTGGACTGGCCTTGGGAAAAGGCAGAGTCCAGTTATGGCAACAGAGGGATGGCAGTGTTTGGTCACACAGAGTGGGGACGGGGAGGCAGCAGGTATGAGCTGTCTCTTCTTCCTTGCCAGAAAATAGAAAGGAGGTCCTTAGTCTTGGTGAAGGAGAGAAAGGCTGTGACTTGTGAGAGAGCGGTGGTGCTCCCTGGCCACTTTGGAGTGCGGATGGTTTGGGAACATAGTGGCATTGCCTGGCTGCAGCAGGGTCTGGAAGACTTCGAGGCAGAGAACAAGGAGAGGAATCCCAGCATAGCTGCTTTCTAAACACAGGTAGTCCGTTCCCTGTTTGTTTCTCCTGCTCCAAATCCTTTATAAGACATTCCCTATCCTTGAAGATCCCAGCTTTTAGGGTCCTCAATTCTTCCCCCTCTACCCCGCAGCCGAGAGCACACCGCGGTTCTCTCTGCCACTCTGAGGCAGATCTTGCTGCTCCCTGAGCCTGGAACATGCTTCTCACCCCGCACACCACCCTGAGCTAACCTCAAGGTGGTCTGTTTCACATCTGAGGTCTGTTCTCACCTGTCACAGCTCTGAGGTAATGTCAGAGTCACTTCCCTTTCCTCCTCTCTAGCCACTGTGGGTTCATCAGGGCATAGACTGTACCCCGTCCTCCCAGTAGCCCAGTGTTGTGAACCAAGCAGGTGTAGAGACAAGATCTTCAAGAGGGACTCTAAGAATGATTTCTAGATAGCTAGGCCAGGTAAGCGGCTGTTACCCAGAGGGCTGATCTTGGAGTCACTGGCCTGAAGGGAGGGACACAAACAGTAAGGTGGCCAAGGATTTAGGTCAAGAGAAAGCGGGCCACATTCCCGGGAGGAGCTGAAATGGAGGATGGTGTACCTTGTTCAGGCTGCATGGCAAGCCTGGTAGACTACCAGCAGCCTCCAGGGTGGCCCTGTGCCGTGACCCAGGCCTATATACCTGGGTGGTTGTTGGGTGGCACGGCCTTGTGGGAGAGGGATGCCGGAAGCTGTGAGGTGCTTACTTTGGAAGATTTCTCTGGGAATCCTTGGCTTCTTCGTTTCATCTCCTTTACAGTGATAAGAACCCCGACGAGGCAGCCTAGGGGTAAAGGGGTTTGTTTCAGCTCCCAACCCCAGGCTTCAGTCCATCACTGCAGGGAGGTCAAGGCAGCGAGAACCTGATGATGCTGGTCACATCACAGCCATGGTCAGGAACAGAGGGAGAACGAATGCATGCAAGTTTGTGCTCAGTTCACCTTCTCTCTCTTTTTTATACAGTCCAGGACCCAAGCCTAGGGAATGGTGTCGCCATTCTTTTACGCATGGTCTTTCCACATCAACCAACATAATCAATGTAATTTCCCATAGACATAGCCACAAATCAGCTTTGATAAGAACAGGCGTGGGAGGGGCTGTGGAATTCCAGGTAGGTTCCAGCTAAGGGCCTGGGGCTTGGCCTATTGTCGCTATTGAAAAGGGACAGAAAGGTATTGAGCACAGATAGAAACTAGAGGGGAACTCTCCTTGTCAAATGTAGGGGAAGTACACAGGGGTGCGAATAAGGTATGCCTCATTTGGGAATCAGAGCTATTGAATGCTGTACCCACAAGTCTAAGATCGCCTTGGGGTCAGTCCCTGTAGCCCCAGTGTGGATGCGATGCCGGCAGAGCCTGTGGTGACAGCAGAAGCAGCTTTGGTATTCCGAGCTCTAAACAAGATGGCTGAGTGTGTCTGAACAGCCTCAGGGTGCCTGCTGGCCTCTGCAAAGCTCATCTTGATCACTTAGTGACGAATTCACAGCCGGTGCAGACCACTGTTGTCATTCCTACAGTCCTGCTCGGGGCTGGTTGTACTAACAGCCCTCTGGGGTCAACAGTGGGCAAGGGCTTCCTGTGTGCATATGAGGACCCGGGTTCAGATGCCTAGAACCTACCTAAAGCCAGATGTGGGAGGACAGGCACATCTGTAATAGCAGCACATTCCTATGACGAGACAGGAGGTGAAGGCGGGAATCTGTGGAAGTGCATGGGGCAGCGAGCCTGGCGTATGCAGCAGGGAACAAGAGATCCTGTCTCAAACAAGGTGAAAGGTAAGGACTGACATAAAGCTGACCTCTGACCTCCACATGCACACCTGCACTCATGCACATGTACGCATACACATACACAAAGATTTCTTTTTTTTGTTGTTTTTGTTTTTCAAGATAGGGTTTCTCTGTATAATAGCCCTGGCTGTCCCGGAACTCACAGAAATATATATATATATTCTAAAAATCATCTTCATAATGATGGACAGAGCTGCCGAGACCATAATGCCCTGAGGCTTCAGACGTCTTTTAACTTCGACAAACTAATAATTAAGATCGCAGAGAGAGTGAGTCAAGGGCCTGGAAGGTTCCACAGGCCTGGTGGAGAAGGCCAACACTGTGTGTCCCCAGCTGCCTCTTCCAGGTGACTTAATGAGGCTCATGACACCCAGACAGAAGGGTCAGATTGTTGGGAATTTTGAGTCCCGAGTGAGAGGGTGCTCGCTGATGCTTGCAGAACCTCCTCGGCCTCATCCGAAAATGGTGACAACGACACTTCATACACAGAAATATGGACTGAGTCAGAAGATTCTCTTCTCTGATTCCAGTACCTCGCCTCTTACTTGGTGGGTGTCTCAGATCTTGCCCCCCGATGGTGACAGTGACAGGTCGCTCTCCACCAACAAGAAAATTCCTGATGAAGGGATTATAGTTTGGCTGCAGGAGGTTACATGTGGTCCTTACACACAGTTAACAACTATTCTATGTGTTTTAGTGTTTTGTTTGTATGTATGTATGCATGTATGTATGTATGTATGTATGTATGTATGTATGTATGTATGTACCACAGGCTAGCCAGGTACCTGCTGAGGCCAGAGAAAGGCACTGGCTGCCCTGGAACTTGACTGGATGCTTGTGAGCCACCATGTGGGTGCCTGGAACTGAACCTGGGTCCTCTGTAAGCGTGGTAAGCGCTTTTAACTTCTGAAACATCTCTCCAGCTCCGTTACATGTGTTTTATTGAAAGTTACAGTAAAAAAAAAATTTACAAAAAAGCTTGTGGGATTTTTGCGGGTAGTACTCTACCTTCTCCCCACCCCTGAAGGCTGGGACTTTGTCTGGCTTGAGTTTGCACAGCTTCTGAGCATGCCGTCGCAACCACTGTGAGTTGTTCCCGTGCTCAGCTGCCCTGCTGGCTTCAGGAAGCACTGTTTCCTGACAGTTGCTCATACCTTTTGACTCGTACAACCTCCCCCACCTCTCTCTTCGGAGATGGTCCTTGGGTCTTGGAGGAAAAGGTGTGACACAAATGTCCCATTTGGGACGGAGCATCCCATCATTTCATATTCTCTACCCCTTGACCCGTGTGGGTCTCTGTGTTAATCACCATCCCCTACATGAGGAGCTTCTCTGATGAGGGTTGACACATGCAGTGACCTACGGGCATAACTGTAAGCCACCAGGAGCTGGCTTCTTCTGGGACTTCGTTCCTTGCCACCATGTCGATAGGTCGCCCTTCCAGACGTCCTGAGTCCTGCATCGTAGGGATGAACCGAGGCCTCCATTGTTGCCTGCTGCTGGGCACTTGGTGGTTCTTCCCATCCGTGTTGAGTCTGGCTGGTGGGTGGGGGCAGGTGTGGGCTGAGTTAGCCTCTGAAGTGTCTGCAGTTACAAAACTGCCATCGGGGAGGTCACTAGGCTGACTCAGTGTCTTCTGGATGTTGACTGATTTCCAAGTTTGTGCTGAGGACAGCAGGAGACCTATCTGTCATTGAGGCCCAGGTAAACTCAGGGCATCACCTTCCTCATGGTTCTGGCAGGGCTGGCCACAGGAACAGGGCTTCTGATTCACCCTTTTTTTCTGGTCACCTCCCAGAGGTCCTGTGGCTAAGACCATTGCTGCAGCAGTATTTGTACCACAAAGTTACTAGGACCTGCCTTGCGTTCCTCTGAGGGCTTTCCACTGGGGAGGTTAAATGTGCATGTACCCAGCTGCCTTCTACTGAGAAGAAAGGCAACCTGTCGAGACGGCAGGAGGGGCCCAGCACACCGAGGACACCTTACTCCCCCATCCCTGTTGTTCCAGGACCCTTGGAGTTACAGCACTGTATTCATGCAGGACCTGCCTCCACATTTGGACCTTGGCTGTCTGGGTCCCCAGGTGAAGGACCTTCTCCTGGCTGCCTAGCTTCTCCTCTCCCATCATCAGTTTCTCCATCTTTAAAAAGGGCACGAGGGTCCTGGCCTTAAATTCATTAGGCGAAAATGGTGCCTGGCAAGTGCTGAGTGCAGGGTGTGATGAGGACGGAGAAGACACTGCCCACATAGCAGACAGGGGGGCTCGGTGCCTAACTTCTCCTTGGGCTGGGGTCCATCTCTGTGGACTGTGCTGTGTTCAAATGACGACGCCTCTCCTGGGAGGGCTTCAGGCTTTCTAGCAACCTGGTTGTGCCTCTGACTCCACGGTCCTCTGCCACCTCCCAGAGATAATGTGTGCAGTAGGAGAGAGAGAGAGAGAGAGAGAGAGAGAGAGAGAGAGAGAGAGAGAGAGAGGAGAGCTCAGCTCAACCCCTGAGGCAGCATTGTGTTCCTATTATTTAGTTTTTAGTGTGTGTGTGTGTGTGTGTGTGTGTGTGTGTGTACACATTTTTGTGAGTGTGAGCATGTGTGGGTGGGTGTATGTACATGTGTACTTAGAGGCTAGAAGTCACTGTATGATGTCTCCCTAGATTCCTCTTCATCTATTATTACCATTATTTTGGTAAATGTTTTTATTTTATGTGTATGAGTGTTTTGCCTGCATGTATGTCTGAGTACCATGTGTGTTCCTGTTCCCACAGATACCAGAAGAGGGTGTCAGCTATCTTGGGACTGGAGTTACAGATGGTTATAAACCTCCATGTGGGTGCTGGAAACTGAGCCCAGATCCCCTGCAAGAACAGCAAGTTCTCTCAGACACTGGTCCATCTCACCGACCCTTTCACCTTCGTTTTTGACACGCAGGATCTCTCAGTGAATCTGGCCAGCTCGGCTAGGCTGGCTGACAGTGAGCTCTAGATATCTGCCTGTGTGTCCCCAACTCCCATTTTGCTGCTCTGGGGTTGTGGATGTGTGCTGCAACACCTGGCTTTCACGTGGGTGATGGAATTCTCAGGCTGTGTGACAGGCACTTTACCAATGGCATCACCCCCCACCCTCAGTCCCAATTCCTATTTAATTGGTGGGCCCATTATTCCCCCCTCCCCCACCAAGGGAAGAACCACCTCATTAAACACTTCAGATGAGTTAGTACACAGCAAAGAGAGGGACCTGTGTCGTCCTCCAGACAGGATTTCAAGGGTACTTGGAAGAATCTGGAAAAGGAAAGGCCAAGGCTGGGGTGATGGGCTGGCTTCATCTTCCCCAGGGAGCTGTGGGTCAGATGGAGGTGTGAGGGGCAGTGTACTAATGGACACATGTCACAGAGGTTTGGCTATGCCACAGTGTAGCAGAGAGAGCGGGGGGAGCAGCTATGATGGCTCAGGACTTCTGTCTACACTCCCACTTCCTGCAGGTTTGGTCAATTGAATTAGAAAGCTGTCTGCCTGTGTCTGTTAGCACTGAACTTGCTTGAGTTCATTGCTGCCACGATCCATCTCTGGGGCTGTACCCCAGATGGATAAGTACCTAAATTTACCAAAAGCGTCTTTGAGAGGGTCTGTAGCGGCGCCCAGCACCTCCAAGCTAAGGGACAACCCAGGTGTCCACCTGCAGCAGGATGGAATGAGTCCACCCTGATGTGTCTACACCGTGTGACACCACACAGCAGAGGAACTAACTGTTGCTGTATGCACAATGCGGGGGCGAATCTCACATCCAGGCTGAGAGAAATAAGCCGAGGACATCATGCGCCAGAACACACAGTTCTAGAATGGACTGGAAAGGAATCGAGGGTGTGAGAAAAGTCCTCGCAACTTTGGGAGCGGGAGACTGAAGGGGAACAAGAGGGAGGCTCCCCCATGTGTGGGATGTGGTCTGGTGAATAAACGCGCATTTATAAGTTTATTGAGCTATACACTTAGTACCTGTGCATTTACCAGATGTAAGTTATACCTCTGCGTAGAGTCAAAAGAAGAAGCAAGAACGAGTCCCAAAGAAAGAAGTCATGAGCCGCCCAGCCAGAAAGGCTGGGGACTGAGTTCTGGAGGAGAGGGCCACATGTGCAAAGGCCCAGCAGCAGGACCACACAATGGCATTGCTTCTGGGCTCTGGGTTCATTGATGGCGCCACTATCCTTTCGAGACAGGGTTTCTCTGTGTAGCCCTGGCTGTCCTGGAACTTGCTCTGTAGAGCAGGCTGGCCTCAGACTCAGAGATCCATCTGCCACTGCCTCCCGAGTGCTGGGATTAAGGTGTCCACCACCACCTGGCTCATCCCTTGCTTCTATATACCTCTTCCTGCTCATTTGATGGTTTCTGAAAACACAATTTTGTCCTTCATTCCCCTTTAAGATGCCAGGGGAGGCGCTATTGAGACAGCTTCAGCAGTAAAGGTGCCTGCCACTAAGCCTAAGGACCTGAGTTCCATCACTGGAACCTACACCGACTCCCACAGGTTGTCCTCTGACCTACACATGCCCGCAGTGGCACAGGTGCCCACGCTCCCTGCCCCTATACACACGAGATAAAAAATAGATAAAAGGAAACAAAAGGTGTTATGGGAGGGGATATAGGCAGAGCGGGAGGGTTCGGCAGAGAGGTTGGAACTGGATTCTTGGTTGAGCTGTGTTGTGTACTGTGTCCTCGGCTGAGTCCTTTCCTCCCATGAGCCTCTATTTCTCCATCTGCAGGAGAAGTATTTGATAGGTGGTATTGTCGCGAGAGTGGTGGGTGGTGGGGAAAGGACACATTCAAGAGATACCTGTCCTGTTTGGGGATTGAGTGTACCCCTGGGTGAATGAGCATTTGCAACAAGAGCATGGCCACGTTAAGGACACAAAGGCTCAAGACCCATAGGAACATCAAGGCCTTCCTCTGGCTCACAGTTGGGCTTTATCTAAAACTAGTGTGACAGAGAGTAAGACAGAATCTACCACTTCCTCCTCAGGATGACCGCATCCTGAGACTGCACTCAACAGAGACCCCCAGTGACATTAGCTAACACCTCCCACCATCTATCTATATAATAAACACACTGAATTTCCCAACTGATGCTGTCTCTCCATCAGAGCCCACGGCCTACCCAATCTCAGCTTCCCTGCGTATGTGTCTGTCGTTTCTTCATTTCCTGATCACCTGAGTGAGGTCAGTCTGTGGGAGACAGGGATGGAGGTCAATGGCAAGGCCCTCGGGTGAGTGATCCAGGCTGGCCGCCTGTAGGCCTGGCCCAGAGTTCATTGCCATCTATGGCAGGGTGGGAAGAATGCTGCTCATGACAGTTAGTGTGCCACAGCATCCCTACAAACCATCGCCACCCCATTTCCCAGAGAGAAAGCTGAGGCCTAGGCAGGTGGAATAACTTACCTAGGATAACACAAGTGATCGTCTGGGGTGCCTGAGTCTGGGTCCCCTGTTCCCAACAACACTACAGAGACAGTGGCACCCAGGCTGGCATCCTCCATTGGGAAGGTGCCCGAAGCCACCAGGGGCTCCTTCAAGACTGCTGACCAAGATCAGCCCTGTCAGGGCAGCCAGTAGGACACTCTGGCGCCCTGAATTGTGTGAGATCCACACCCTTTTGGAGGAAGGTGAACACACCCAGAATAATCGTGGAGCCAACAGACAGCCAAAGGTGTGTGGAGCCTGGAGGTCCCACTAAAGATGAGCTTCTGCAACGTGCCGCTGAGCCCAAGTGAGCGCGCGTCACCATTTCTGCCAAGATTTTTTTTTTTTTTGCCATTATTGTTTCTTTGGGGGAGGAACCATGGGACATCTCCAGAATGAAGCCTGTTTTAGGGATGCATCTTCATCTGGCATTGTGAGGACTCATAGCCACTCCCTCCCCTGGGTGCCACGATGGCTCACTGCATGCTTTCATGTCACTGGAGAAGGAGCCTGATTGTAATGTTCTGAAACCTGAAGCTTGCAGGATGGCAGCAGGCTGAACTTAGGCATAGGAGGGGGGTTTGGGCAGAGTCGTAGATGTTGCTCTGCTCACGATGGGCACCGAGATCTTTCTCTGTTTGCTTGAGCAAAGCAACCCCAAACAAGTGCAAAATGACGGTAATACTGGCTGACAGAGATGGCTAGGAACCGTGGCTTCAGCAGCATCCAGCTCTATCTGGGCTGGAGGGCGGGGCAACTGATCTTGGGTTTTGGCACTGATCTTGTCTGTAGGTACCACAATGGTACAGCTCTGTTGGAGCCCTTCAATCTCAAGTACCATTTCTGCGGTTCTCTTCAGATCCGGCCTCTGTTCAGCATCTCCTCCTTCACGCCCTGCCATTGACTCAGGAGGGTCTAGTGTCCCCAGGAGCTCCCTCTCCAGCACCCTCCTCAGCTTCCATTGCAGGATGGGGTTCAAGCAAGAGTCCATCCAGGGTCATGGGATGTCTGAGCCCCTTGGTGCTCAGGACAAGACTGTCCCTCCCCTTGTAGGAAGCTTTTTCAGAAAGATGGCTCTTTAACCCTTCCTGTGCCGTGGGCTTCTCAAACATCTGATAAAGTCTCAGTCCCTGCTCAGAATGCTTTATAAGAATGCATTATGAGGGCGCATATGGTGGTCTTTAATCCCAGCATTCTACATGCAGAGCAGATGGATCTCTGGGAGCACAAGGCCAGTCTGGGCTACACAGAGAGACCTTACTATCTCAACAAACAAACAAAACAATGCATTATGATGTAGCTGTTGGAAGAGCAACTTTTCCTAGACTGCAAAAGGCCTTGGTGCATAAACCATGCATGATGTCCTGCGCCTGTAATCCACTTGGGAGGTGGACACAGGACCATCAGAAATTCAAGGCCAGCCTGGGCTACATGATACCCTGTCTCAAAAAAGAACAAACAAAAACCATATCATTTTTTTTTTGCATTCTGACAATTCATGCAATGAAAAGAGTTCAAAATGCAAGTCACCTAAGTATTCAAAAAGCAAACTTGCATGATGATATATTTATTTATTTTCTTTTTTAAATTTATTTTTATGTGCATTGGTGTTTTGCCTGCATGTATGTCTGTGTGAGGGTGTTGGATCCTCGAGTTATAGACCGTTGTGAGCTGCCCTGTGGGTGCTGGGAATTGAACCTGGGTCCTCTGGAAAGGCAGTCAGGGCCCTTAACTGCTGAGCCATAGCTCCAGTCCCAATGTATTTATTTCTTTATTAGCACATTAAATAATGGGGCTTGAGAGATGACTCAGTGGGTGAAGCCCTGCTGTACAAATGTGAGGTCCCGAGTTCAGATCCTGGGACTCATATAAGGCTGGATGTAGTGGCAAGCATCTGTAATTCCAGTGCTCCTACGAGACAGGAGGAGACAGAAGAATCACCAGAACCTCCAGGGCCAGCAAGCCTGGCATACAGAGCATCTGACAGGAGATTTTGTCTCAAGTAAGATGGAAGGCAAGGACCAATATCTGAAGTTGTGGTATGTGTGTGCTTGCACACAACACAGACTGACACACACAAGTGATTTTTTAAAAATGAAATTTAGGGCAAGAATGTGACTTGCCTAGCAATTGGAATGCTCCCATATAACAAAAAAAAAAAAAAAGCCAAGCAAACAGATATAGCGGTAAGCCCAACATTCAGAATGTTTGGTAGCTTAGGATATTTAGAGCACCTATCATACAGGCACATCTGATTTCTATGGGCGACAGAATGACAAGGACTTCATTCAGAATCAAAGGAAACGCTGACTAGCATTCAAAAGACCAGTGACTATGAAAGTGGTACTTGGGACCAACCCAATGTCACAGCCCCCTCAAGAGTTCTATTCTCAGCCCACATGGGAGCCCAAGAGCTCCCACTTCTAGGCAAAGGGTTCTTGATTCTTTAGGGGTGCACAAGGAAAGCTTAAAGGCCATGGGATCTAAGAGTTCAGAACAGTGACCAGAAAGGCCTGGGTTCAGAGGGGAAAGACTGCGGCATGGGAATTGTCAGAGCTTGGAGGTGAGGCCATTTGTCAGGGGGCAAGGAGCTGAGGAGTGAGGGAAGGCAACATGACCAAACCTGAAACACGGCAGTCACAGAGGCACAGCACCACCCCAGGGCAAGCTACTGTCTTCTCTGTCACTAAGGCATTGTCCCCATAAGACAGGGTACTTGCCCATTAGCTTACACAGACAACAAATACACAAGTTGGTAACAAGACACAATAGCGTGAAAAGAAAAAAAAATGTGGCTGGAAGAATCTAGAACATACCACACATCTGGTTAAGAGCTGACGGTGTAAGCCACAGGCATTCAAGGGTGGTGTCCCTCCTTTGTGAAGTCTGTGGTGAGGATCAAAGGCCAGCAGCTCGGAAGGCTGGTTAGAGCATGCTTTGAGATGGTGGTGATGGCTCAGGTCTCAGTGACCTCTGTAAAGTGAGGTTAATACTTAAGTAGGCACCCACTGTATGCTGATGCTTGGAGATTGCAGGAGACACTGACTTTAGGGTGGTAGGTGTGAAGTTATCTGGATGAATGAATGAAGAGTGAATGAATAAACGGATGGATAGGTGCGTTCTCTAAATAGGTGCTTCTCCACACTGCAGCAAGGAAGCTGGGAGAAATGATGGATAGACCTCCCAGTTCTAGGCTCAGCAACATCATCGCAGCCTGTGAGAAAGTGGTGGTGGGAGGTGGCTAGTCAGGGCTGAGGACAGGCATACTGAGAGGGCCATTGCTTGCTCTTCCCCTGCCTACCTCGCGTCCCTGAATCTCAGTTTGTCAGTGGACCAGCGGGCTCAAAGACTGTGGGTAGAGGCGGGTGAGAAGCCCTGGATCTGCCTAGTGGGGGACGGGAGGACGACCTATGCCGCCGGAGACTGGAGTAAGGGTGTTGGCATGCATGTATCTTCGCACGCAATGACTGCCAGACCTTTGCAGGCCACAGTCACCCGCATGCGTGAGAATCTGGGGCAAGGAAATTTGGGGCACCGAGGGAAGGCAGGCGGGAAGTCAAGCTTGCCTGGCAGACTTGGTGGGAGAGGGCTCCCCAGGAGGGGAAGTGAGCGGATCCAGACCTCTTTCAGAGGTTGCAGCTCCCGGCTCTGCCGCGGTCCCCGCTGCAGTTTCGTGTGCAGACTGCGTTAATTAGATTACCTGAACCCCGCTAGGCCTGCAGCGCCGCACGCAGGCAAGGGCTTTCCGGGCCGTTGCTGGGCGGAGCTTGAACTGCAGCAGCCGAATAGCGCCTCGCAGACAAGTGGCGCAGCTTGTGGGTGGGCGGAGTCCAAGGGACTGTGAGCGTGGCCTGGGCTGCAGGGCCTGGGGAGTCGAGTCTCAGCGGGTGAAATCACTGCATTGGGTGGAGGGGGCGTGGCCTATGCCCGCAGAGGGCGGTCCAGGCAAGGGGGCCTGGCCTTCGCCTATAGAGGGAGGGTCAGGAAGGGGCGTGGACTTTGTCTGCAGAGGACGACCAGGCAGGGGGTGTGGTCTGTGTCTGCAGAGGGCGGGCCCAGGGGGCGTGGTCTGTGCCTGCAGAGGGCGGGGCCCGTCGCAGAGGGGGCAGCGCCGGCTGAGAGTCCTCTACGCGCCGCTGCTGCGGCCGGTCCACAGCAGCTCTGACAGTCGCGGCACAGGCACCAAGCCCCTTGCCAACTCCACGCAGCCACAGCGACCTCCGGCTCGTCCCGCTCTCTCTTCCGGCGCTGCGGAGCTGCATCTGGCGCGCACCTGGCACCACCCCGGCCACGCTGGAGCCCGCGCCCGCCCTGGCCCGGCCACGCCGGGAGCCCGGCCCCGAGCTGGAACCCCATCTGGAACCGCGGGCCCGGGGCCCTGAGCCGCGCAGCCGGCGCATGGTTAACTCGCTGCTGTTCGGGGAGATGGCCTTGGCTTTCGGTTGCCCGCCGGGGGGCGGCGGCTGCGCAGGCGGTGGCGGTGGTGGTGGGGCCGGCCCGGGGCCCTCGCCCGTAACGGCGGCACTGCGGGACGATCTGGGCTCTAACATCCACCTCCTCAAGGGGCTCAACGTGCGCTTCCGCTGCTTCTTGGCCAAGGTGCACGAACTGGAGCGGCGCAACCGGCTCCTGGAGAAGCAGCTGGAGCAGCAGCAGAGTGAGCGCGAGCGGCGGCTGCGCTACAAGACCTTCTCCCGAGAGCAGGCCGTGCAGACCGGGCCCGAACTGCTGCGGCCGCCGGCTGCGGGCGGCGGACAGGCCCTCGGCGCGGCCACCGGCGTCAACGCCAACACGGTGGCCCTGGGCGGCCTGCCCCCCGGCGGAGGCTCTCACCCGCAGCACTACGGCCGCCTGCCCGGGACCATCTGGAGCTACACGCAGGTGCGGCGAACGGGCGGCGGCGGCGTGGAGACAGTGCAGGGCCCCGGCGTGTCGTGGGTGCACCCGGACGGCGTGGGCGTGCAGATTGACACTATCACGCCAGAGATCCGCGCACTCTACAACGTGCTGGCCAAGGTGAAGCGCGAGCGTGACGAGTACAAACGGAGGTGAGTGGGTGCGCCCCTCCTCCGCCGCTCTCGGGACCGGGCAGCAGGGCCTGGCAGGTGGGCTGCGGGCTGCCGGGAGGACTCGGTCGGTCATCTGAACCCGCTAGAGTAGGGTGCGCGCAGAATATCTGGGCGCCGACCCCCGGGGCCAGTCACATTGTTTCCCAGGGACGTAATAACCAGCGGGCTTATGGTGATCTCATTCTGTCCACATGACAATGCGGTGTGAGGCAGTCTCGTCCCCATATTGCAGATGAGGAAACTGAGGCGAAGAGGTGCTAAGTGACTTGCCCAAGGCGGCCTGGCTAAACCGTGGTGAAAGTCAAGTCCAGATTTGATCTATTGATTGGAGTCCTGGCTGGTGTGTCTCCCAGGCTAGGTATTTACTTAGAGATGTTGGTGGTAGATTCCCTTCCCATAACAGGTGTAAAGAAAAACTCTCGACTAGTACATTGTCATTTTTCTTTTGTCCTTGAATTTAATGAGCTCATATGAGAAGATGGATGGATCTGTCCCTAGGGCCCCAAGGTTGACTGTCTTGCTCCAGGTCTGTAAAGAATCAGAACCAGCTTCCAGCCTTTTAAAAAAGAGTCATTCTTTTCTTCACATTCTCCCAAGTCTCAAGGTTTATTGAGGTCCGCCAGGGGAGAGATACTCATGGGTTAGCATATTGGGTGGGCTCAGGTCATGGGTCCAGCTGGAGGTCAGGAACAGACTGCCTGCAAGATGGCCAGTGTGCTCCTTGAAGTCCAGATTCCCTGGCTGCAATACTGGCACTGCTCTTTGCCTGCAGCCTGGCTAACAATACTGTCTGCTCAGCTTTCTGATACAGGGAGGGAGAGAGAGAGAGAAAGAGAGGGTCTGTGTGTAGGTCTCAGGTCTGCATGGGGGAGGGGCCCTCTGGTCCTAGGCTCCTATCTCAGCCATGCCTAACTTTGTTTTATTGTCCCGACTCTTAAGGGAGTGGGGCCATTCCTTCCATTCCTACAGTTTCCCTGGAAGCTGGGGCTAGGTTTGCTTTCTCACCCTCTGCTGAGGTCTTCTGACTGGGAAGAAGTCCAGGGCTAGCTCCCATCCCCTGCAGGGGAGATTGTCAGCTACTTGGAGGCCTGTTTACCCATCAGGGAAATGGGAACAGAAAACTCCAGGGTAGAGCGGGGTGAGGCTCCTTTTGGATGGTGTAAAATAATCAACTAGATGTTCTTACCTGCAATAAGCAAGGTCTGTAGAGATGCCTGGAGTCTCTGCCGCACGTGCAGGGCCTGGCTCGCTGGAGATTGCTTTTCTCTCTGGCCTTGGGAATGCCCTGTGCCATTCACAGTGGGGCTACCCTCTGCTCTTGGTGACCATGCCTATCAGGGCAGGCTCGGGAAGAAGACAGTTGCCTTGGATGGTGAAACTGGAGGATGAAGCTTGGGCTGGCCCTCCTGTCTGCCACCCTCGGCAGTGTAGTCATGACACAGGCTTGTGCTATATTTGTTTAATTGTGTGTGTGCTTTTTGGCCCTGGCTACAAAGATGATGGAAAGACTGTGCCCAGGCTTAGAGATGGGTTGGCATGCAGCAATGAGCTGTTCAGGTTGCACCCAGGGTGTGGGTGTGATGTCAGCTTCTGGCACTGTCCTGGAATGAGCCGGCCCTGCTGAGACAGGTGGGGTGCGGGCATCTCTCTTCCCGCCTTTCTGGGAGGTTCATGTACACCTTCTTTCTTTTCTTCATTGTCTTATGAACTGAAAAGACCTTTCTTCTCTGAAGTTGATTCAAAGCTTTGGATTTTTCCAAAGTGAGTGTTCTGCCTTGCCCAGGCCTCAGTTTCCCTACCTGTAAAAAGCAAGGTAGTTGGACAACAGCTGAGCTCTTTGAAGCCCTGGGCTTCTTCAATAATACTTTGGGGAAAGCTCCTTGGGTAGTTAATAAAATTACAGCAAGGGCCTGTGAGATAGCTCAGCAGGTAAAGGCACTTGCTGTCAAGCCTGACAGTCGTAGTTGTACCCTAAGGACCCACATGGTGGACAGAGAAAGCCTACTCCAGCAAGTTGTTCTCTGACCTCTACACATTTGCAATGGCATGCGCGCGCACACACACACACACACACACAGAGATACACATAAATAAATGTAACAAAAACCCAAATGCATCTAGCTGAGCAGTAGCGGCTCACACATTCTCAGCACTCGGGAGGCAGAGGCAGGTGGATCTCTGTGAGTTCAAGGCCAGCCTGGTCAACAGCGTGAGTTACAGGACAGCCAGGACTGTTATACAGAGAAACCCTGTCTCAAAAAACCAAAGTGGGGGAAAAAGCCAAAGCCAAATACATCGAAATGTTAGTGCAGTCAAGAAAGTGTTCTTGCTTTCACATGGATGTCAGTGTACCTGATTCCATCAGCATGCAAATTATTTTGAAGATTGATTGATTATGTGTATGAGTGCTGGTGAGAAGAGGAATAACTCCCTGGAATTGGAGTTGTGGGCAGTTGTGAGCTGCCATGTGGGTGCTGGGAACCTAATTCATGGTTCTCTAGAAGAGCAGTAAGTGCTCCTAGCTGCTGAGCCATCGCTGCAGCCCAGCACACTCACTTTTTAATAGTTGACTTCAAATTAAAGCCTCTTTCTTTGGAGACTATTGCCTGCTGACTAAGCAGGGTGCTTACACAGTTTCTGGTAGTACCAACTTACCTGTGTGTGACAAGATGCTCTTGGTTTTCTGCCGATTGCCCTATCAGGTGCATCCACTGAGCCTAGAATAGGTAATTTATTATATATTCAAGTCTACAATATGAAAATATACAATTCTGTTCTCATCTACTGCTGTATTGCAGTTTCTTTTTCTGGAGGAAGGCAGGAAGACGGATAACTTGAAAAAAGAAAAAAGGATCTCGGGAGGAAGAGGCAGTCGGGTCTCTGTGAGTTCGAGGCCAGCCTGGTCTACAGAGAGGGCTCTAGGAGAGCCAGAGCTACACAGAGAAACTCTGTCTTGAAAAACCAAAAGTCAAACACAAAAACAATACCCCTCCCCCCAAAAAAACCCCCTCTGGGCTACATGACCTGAGAGGGGCTGCCTAGGCTTGCCAGTATATGAGTCTGCCTTTGTGCTGGGGTTGAAACTCCATGACACATCACTTGCCCAGAGTGCAGGGGAATTTGGGCGGCAATAAGTGAATATATCAGAGCTGCCAGTCTTCCTCTGGCACTTTGACTATTAAGAGCTCACAGTCCAGGAGACGAGACCAAGGTGCTGGCCTGTTTGGTCTGTAGACTGCCAAAGGCATCAAAGCTTCGTGGGATGTCTGGTGTGGAACCCCAGTGCTGAGCACCAGAGAGGTCCTGGCTGGAGAGGGAGGAGCTCCAGGTTCTCTGGCCTTGGTCAGGTTGGACCTCCCGCTCCAGCTACTGAATGATAAGCTGGAAGTATTTCCAGCTTTTTAAGCTGCAGGCCTTTGTGGTCCTGTCTCATGATTGGTTTCTCTCCACATGCACCTGTAGTTCCCTGGTTTTGCTGTGGTGGAATTGGTCTATCTTAAAGCCACCAATTTAAGTACAGCGATTATTTTTTTAAAGGAAAATTTAGAGCAGTGTACCCATCTACAGGGTCTAGTTTTAGAACCCTCGGATTCCACCCCCCCAATTTCTTCCTGTCTATTTGCAAACAGCTCCTGTCGAGCAGTCACCAACCTGCCCCGTGTCTACCCTGTATGCTTTCTCTGGATGACTCAAAAATGAGATCTCATGATAGGTCGTCTTCTGTATCAGGCTTCTTTCACATAGATAGTGTTTTGGGAGTTCTTCATATTTTACTTGCATATATCTGTAGAACATCCTTCATCATTGCTAAGTCAGGTGTATGGATGGGTAGACCTGGTTTGTCTGTCCCTTCATCTTACTTACATAGTCTTGTGCTCCAAGCATTAAGTCACCTAGTGCTGTGGCTGACATTGTCTACCATCAGCAATACCGGGCTGGTTCTTTGCAAACACCAACCCAAAGCAGAGCTTCTGGCCCTGGCTCCCCACCCCCTCACCCCTTTTCTGGTTTCCCTTCAGCCCAACCTGCTCTTTACCGGGTAGGAAGTGTGGTCACCGAGACTGTATAGAGGGCAAAGTTGTAAAGCGTTGATCTGGAAACCAAAACAAACACTTCTTTCTGTCACCACCCAGTGCCACCAAGATCTCCTGTTCTGAGTTTGCAAGTTGGGGGCTTTCCCTGGGAGAATCCTGTCAAATTATCTGAACTTTAAATACATGGATTTTCTGAATTGGCCTCCAAGACACCTGTACGCCCTTGGGTGACCCCTGGGTCTGCATCATGGCTGATCTTTTTGCCTTCTCAGATGACTTTGTGTTTCTTGTGCCTCCTGTGTTCTGGGCATCCTGTTTCCTGTCTCTGCTGTGGATGACCAGGGTCCATACCACGGTATATCCCCATGATTTTCCCTCTTACTTACTGGAGGGGGAGGCTGGATTACTTTGTGGCTGTCAAGCAGAAGTTTTGGTTCCACTGTCTGCATCAGGGAAGTTGTCACGGTTGTTCCAGGAAGTAACAATGACTGGTAGAGGCGGTCCAGCTGCCTGCAGGGCAGGGTGACTTTCTAGTGTCCCCCTGTAGTCCTGTAGGCCCAGTGTGACCAAGGACTGACTGGCTTTCTCCCCTCGCTGTGGGTAGACAGACAGGGTTTATGTGTTCCTGGCTGGCTTTGTCCTTGTTACCTGGGGTGAGTGGAGGCTGTTGGAGGGTCTGAGGGACCTGTGTTGTCTTTTGTCTTGGATTTCAAGTGGGTGCTTCAGATCCCTGGAGCCCATAAAAAGGTGCCTCATGGGCTCTCGGGACAGTGGGAGGCTGAGTCCCTGGAATTTGACACATGCCAACCACAGGCTACTTTTCCATGATTCTAAAAGATAGTCTGTATGGAAACAGGCTTGCTGTTGGCAAAAGCAAAAGAAACCACCAATGCAGCTGTGTGTTTTCATTTCAGAAGTGGGGAAACTGAGGCCTGGGGAGGCTTGCCACCCACAGGTGGCTCTGGACAACTCTTCTGTCACTTAATCTCTCATCCTAACTCTGATGTGATGCCCACATCTGCCTCCAGCAGGGCCTTCTCAAAGGGTTTCTTGCCACCTTCTCGTGTGGCCACTTTCAGAATCTTTTTAAAAAGCACCTTCTAGGATTGGAGGGACTTTTGTCACAGCTGTTTCTGTGACCGGAGCGGCTGGGCTGTTAGAATGGAGGGCTCCAAAAAGGGCTGTGAAGTGAGCAGCTGAGTGTCCCTCCCTTTCCCAGCACGCCCCAGGGAGGACCTCCAGCAGGTGGGAGCTGGCCCCTGAATGCCCCAGGTCCCAAAGACTGCCTCAGAAGATTGTCCCCAAGTCACCGATACTTTTTTAATTTTGGAAACTCACAACAATAGAGGTTTTTGATTCAGATTTCTGAGTGAGGTGGCCTGGGATGGTGGGGAAGGGTTCGAATCCTGACTCTGCCATTCTGTATGACCATGGGCATGTCTCTTGGCCTCTCTGAGCTTGCCCCTCTGTACAGAGGGATGCTGGGAAGGGGTAACTTAGTTCTGTGAAGGCCTCTACGCCTTGGGAAGCTCTGAGGATGTCCTGCACTGGAGCCCACACAGTCTGCTCCCTTAATTTATGGGGCCTTCTGGGCACAGCCCCGGGCCGCCCAGCAAATCCATTTCAGGACACATCACCTCTCTCTGTGTCCCATGGAAGGCGCCAGAGATGGTGCTGGGGGTGGAGGGAAGCCGGGATGCCTCTTTGTCCTGCCGAAGGGCAGTCTGGCCATTTGCAGTAGTGATTTGTGCATCCGGAACTCCCAATGCCCCCACCAGCCCTTTGTCTTAAAGGAATCCACACCCACACCCCCTCCTTCTAGGACCTCAGTTCACTGGAGAACCGGGTTACTGAGTCTCTTGGCCAGTGAGGCACACTCCCTGGGGACAGATTTGGGAGCCCTGAGCTAGAAAGAGGGCGGGGGGGGTGGGGTGGGGAGGAAGGTCCCAGAAAAGAAGGGAAACCAGGGGACAGCTGACTCTGAAGATTCCTTCCTTCCCAGAGGAATGCAGGCCAGGCTTTTGCTGCCGGCCCCACCGGATGCACGCCTACCCACCCCCACCCTCAGCCGCTATGCACAGTCACATGCAGGCGTACACAAACGCGCTCACACATGCATGCAAGCACCTGGTTTCTTCTCTGGCTTTGGGTCTGCAGCTTGACCGTGTCCCATCATGCTGCTGTTGAAGGACACGGAAGGGTAGAGCAGAATCGAGCACGTGTCCTTTGCTGCAACCAGACTCCGTGGCTTCCAGCAGAACTAATCTGAACCTCGCTGGGTATCAGATCCTGGAGGGTGGGACTTTGGCATCGGGGAGATGAAGCCAGGCTGGCATCCTGTGTCACAGATGGCTGGACGCCTGAGATAGGACAACCCTCTGTCCCCCTGAGCTGAGGAGTGAAGGTGTGAGGATCCCACAGTGTTCCTGAGACCTCAGTTCCTCCCTCCTACCCTATAGCCCCCACACTCTGAACCCTGATTGCCCAGCATATGTCTGCTCCCCAATAAGCTTGAGCTCTGCTGCTCCCAGCTTTCTTCTGGTGTTCACAGAGTTAGCTCAGCCAGACCAGCCAGAGTCCACACTGAGTAAATATTTGTGCAGCCTGGGAAGACTGCAAGTCTGGCTGCTGTGCGCTACTAGGCATCCAGGAGACAGGGAGGTCAGATGGCGCAGACTTGGCATCTAGGGGTCTGGCGTGCTGGGACGAAGGGTCAGCATCTGGAATGAGAAGATCCGGCTTCAGTCTCAACGCAGCAACTCTGTGAGCTGGCATGATGCCCAGGCCTCGAACAATAGTGAAAAGCTGTGTGAGCCTGGGCTAGGTGCTGAGCCCCCTTCCCAGTTTCCCTGTCATTAGAATGGGAAGGATGCCCATTGTGGTGCCACACATCTGTCATTCGGTACTAAGGAGGCTGAGGCAGGAGGATCTCTAGGCTTTTGGAGCCATCCTGGGCTACATAGTGGGTTCCAGAACAGCCAGGGCTACAATGCAAGCTTGTTTCAAAAAACCAGAATCAATCAGTTGGATCAACTGGAGAAGCTAAGCTCTGTGCCCAGGATGTGGGAGGAGCCAGTGGGCTCACATGGCTACAGGAGGTTATATACATGAGACAGAGCTCCGTGGGAAGAGCTTGTAGGGTGTCGCAGGAGCTGGATGGAGCTTGTGCGGGCAGAAACTGAGCATTGATTGCCTACTCGGGAACTGGGCAGGAGTTTAGGGGTTGTGCACACTTCTGGGTACACCATCCTAGGAGGTTCAGGGAAGGTCTGGGGCCAGAGGGCTGGTGAGCAATGGCTGGCCATGTCAGGGGAGCACCCTCTCATCCATGTCAGGGGACTGGTGCTTGTTACCTGGCCAGGATATGGTTGCTCACGGCCCCTGGTAAGAGAGGAGCTGTCACCCAGCATAAAATCAGCAAAAACACCTGGTCCTCTAGAGGGTCGTAACCTGGCTGAGTCCTCTAGATGGTGGTGTGGACTGCCTGAGCCCTGTAGAGTCCAGTCCTTGCACAGACCTGCCCAAGGGTGGTGGGGGCATCCCCTTGCCTACATGGGAATGGGAAAGGTGGGCTTGCCCATACCCGTGAATGCTGTGCTCTCCTTGTGACTTTTCTGGAGGGTCTGGATTAGATGAGGCCCATTTTCTCTTACACCTCAGTCTGTCGCTCTATTAGCACTTGGGAGGCTGAGACAGGGGCCTTGCTGAGAGTTTGAGGGCAGTTTGGGCAACAGAGTTCATTCGTGAGTTCATGGCCAGCCTGGGATTCGTGGTGAGACTGTCTCAAAAGGAAGAGGGACAGGCCAGATGACTTCTCTAGGTGCAGGAACCTCCCCAGGTCTCCCAGGAGCTCCGCTAGTCCCTTGCTTCTGCCCTGCTGTGAACTCAGTCCACCAGGAAGCTGACAAAGGTTCGCCCAGGTGAGGAGGCAGGAGCCAGCCTGGCCCGGAGCAAGGTCTTCTCCAGTGCCTGTCACAATATTGCCATGGCGGGTGGCAGAACAGAAGGCAGAGACTGGACTGTGATGACTTCACTGTCACTTTATAGCAGTGATTTCTCAGGTAGCAAATTAGTCACCCATGGCTGCAGGCAGCTGAGACTCTGAGCCACCCTACAGGCCATCTAGCCCCCTGCTCTTCAGACAGGGCCCTAATTGAGGGGGTAGCTCTTGACTGGGTGAGCAGGGCTTATGGTGAGGGGCATTATGGCTGGGTGAGCAGGGCTGTCTCTGGGTTGCCCTTGAGATGCTTGCTCAGCGTTCTTACTACATGGGCATACAGAAGTGCACACCTGCTCATGGCTCCCCCAAAGATCTCAGCCCACCCCATCACAGCCGTTTAGCGGGATAGGCATGGGACTCCTCATTGCACACTGAAGTCAGGCTGACTGTGCATCCAAAGCTCTCAGGGATGATTCCTGTTGTCCCTAGAACAATGACTTGAAGGTCATGTTAACAATAAAAGCAAGAAGGAGCAGGGAACGTTTTGGGGAGCAGCACGGGAGCTGGGGACCCCCTAACATGTTGCTTCTGGTCAGCACTGTGAACTTTGCCCGGGCATCAAGAACTGGTCACCATCTTCTCTTGTCTCTTGCTGGGGACCATGAGCCTGGTGAATGTGATTGAGAAGTCAGCCTTGCCGGGCGGTGGTGGCGCATGCCTTTAATCCCAGCACTTGGAAGGCAGAGGCAGGTGGATCTCTGTGAGTTCGAGACCAGCCTGGTCTACAAGAGCTAGTTCCAGGACTGGCTCCAAAGCTGCAGAGAAACCCTGTCTCGAAAAACCAAAGAGAGAGAGAGAGAAGTCAGCCTCATGGCCGCCACTGAGCATGCCCCACGTGCTTCACCTGAGAACCAGGGAGCAGACAGCCTCTGCTTCCGGAGCTTGGAGTCGGGTAGACAGACGTGTCATGGTGTGTGGTGGTGTCCTAGGACACCGCCATGTGCCAAGTGCCTGTCAAACAATGCCCATGCATAGGAACCCGATAAATACGTCGTAGTTAATTTCATAAACAAATATTTATACAGCATTGCCAGACTCCATTCAGAGAGGGTCCTGCACATCTAATTCACAGACCCTCACTCCAACCCTGAAAGGTGGGTACCTTCCTTAGCCATTTTTGAGATGCCGAAACTGAGTCATTGAGGGAACTATACGTGAGCTATAACCCTCCAGATCCAACCTTTATCCCTCGCTGTGCTCAGAGAAGGGAGCCCACCGCAAAGAGCTCTCCTGCTCCAAGCCTAGCGTTCCCTTCTGTGAAAGAGCGAGCAGTCCGCCCTCAGGAGGCTGTGTGTGGAGTGCAGCAGAAGCGCCTTGTGAAAATGGTGGGTCCCACACAGGGCCTCTGACGTCTTATCCCCAGGCTCCGTGGCACACTGCTTGCTCCTCCTTGCCATCATGCCTCCCCTGGACCCTGAGACCAGCTGGCACAGAGTGTTGGGTGAAAAGCTGCTGGAGGAGGCTGAACCCCCCTGGAGAGTGAGAGCCTGCCCGCGCTCGCACTGCCTCTTGGCTGTGAGGCCTCAGTAGAGTCTTTGCTGCCCAGAGTCTCCTTTTCTTTACCTGGGAAATGTGGCTGGTCACAAACACAGGGTGGACTTCACAAGGAGCCACGAGATGATGGCGCTAAGCCTTCGGGCCCTCATAGCTGCTCTGGATCCTCAATCGAGACTGGGGCTGGAGAGAAGGACAAGGTGGGCCCAGCGTGGCAGTGAGCATTGTCCCTCCGAGTGGCTCTGATTGGCAGGACTGAACCACCAGGGAAATGTGTCTCTGTGTGTTTACTGTGTGTGCTCCGACTTTGGATGCACAGGTTTGCCCAGGCTCCTGCAGTGGACACATGGCCTTCTGTCCTTTTAACTGGTCATTTTTATTGTTCAGTTTATTCAAGGCAGTTCTATTGGCTGCCTTGAGGAAGAGGAAAGATCGGCTGGTCTAAGTGGACCTTGTGAAATCCCCTCTAAGCAGGGACAGCACAGCTTCCCAGGGCCTACTGGGAATCCCCAGTCTGCCCTGGCCCACTGTGACACTGGGCCAAAGGCCATCCTGTCAGAGTCAGGGCCAAAGTGGAAGTTTTTCAAAGTCAAGAGCAAAAGGTCCTGGAACTCTGCCTTGGGCACTGGTGGAGCCCTGGGGTGCCCCCGGGTCCAGGATCCCAGGGGTCTCCCCAGCACAGTGTGGGGCCAGTCAAGGAAGGTTCCCTGGAGGGGGCGGCACTTGAGGTACATTTCGAAGGGGCAGGGTGAGAAGCCGCAGAGGAAGAGGCTCTAACAGAGGAGAGCAGCATGGGCTGAGGCCTGGGAGGGAGGCTGCCGCCAGGGCCACAGGCTGGGGCTGCTCTTGGTCCAGTCTTCAACGCTCTTCCCGGTTTCAGTCCCTCTCCAGGTCCCCGTTCTCATCTTCCTGACTGCTCTTTCCAGTTCCCATTCCGGTTATCCATTCTTCATGGGTTGTGTTCCTGCCCCTGTCTGAGGCATTGCTGGGTGAGGGTGGGGCTTTTGTTCTGTACTCCTTAACCGGATGCCAGGCCCGAGGGGCAGCTCTTGCTGCTGAGGCTTCGGGAAGGAGTGTGTGTGAGAGTTTGTAAGAGTGTTTGTGCATGTACACATCTATGCACGTGTGCCGCTCATGTGTCCAGAGCCTCTGTGTATACCCTGAGCCCTCAAGGTTAACTTACTCCTCCTGGACTCTTTTGCAGCGGGATGCGGTGTTTATATAGTAGTAGGGTAGAGGACTTTGGCTGTCATCTTAGAGGTCATTGCTGACCTCGGGAGCCTAAGTGCATATGTCGTGGGAGTAGGGACCACTTTACCTTTTATGATGCTTGTGTCTATTCCCATAGTCCAGCCGGCTCCAGGCGCTCTTCATGGACTTGTTACTTACCTCTTCCTTCCAGCGAAATCCTTTCCTTGACATCCCCAGATGGGTACCTGCTGTCTCTCTACTCTTTTTTATTTTTAAGTTGGGGTCTCATGTATCCCATGGTGGTGTCCAACTCTATGTAACTGACGATGACCAACCTTGAACTCCTGATCCCCTGCTGTCACCTCTCAGGTCCTGGGATAATAGGCATATACCATCACACCTGGTTTATATGGTGCCGGGGATCGAATCCAGGGCTTCATGCATGTTGGGCAAGTCCTCTACCACCTGAGCTTCATCGCTAGTGGGCAGGGGTGCCTGCTGTCTTTTAAGAAAGAGCAGAGAGTTGTCTCTCAGTGTTTCATCTTTGCCCCACTCTTTCCCTATGGAACAGCTACCTTGAGGTCACACAGGGAGGGGTTGGACCCAGGACCCCAGTGAAGCTCTTTGAGTTAAGGTCCCCCTGGGGAAGCTAAAGTAAGGCTTGAAGGTGGAGTTTGGAAAATACCCAGCATCTGGAGGCATTGATGGGGATGAGTGGAGGATCAAGGATGGTGTGAGGAGGGGAGAAGTGGCCTCTCTGGGCCCTTGAGCTGTTATCTAGGTTGATGGTACTGTAGGTGGGGTTTTTCCTCTCAACCTGCAGAACACATTGGCAGTTACCCATAGGGCTCATCAGCTTATAACCCACTGATCCCCTGTCCTGATCTGTCTGTCACACGCATAGTGGCATTGTTTTTCTGTGCCTCCAGTTCCTCTTGAATGAAGTGGGGTGGAGAGATTGACAGGGTCCTGGACCTGAGTGCTGGACCTCTCCCCTTTCTTCCAAGGTACGCACCAGAATTGTAGCTTGGGATGTTGGCGGAACTTCCTGACCCTACAAAACGATGTCTTCAGAGACCACCCCCCTCTTTCTGCCTAGAGGTGCATGCCTGGTACTTTTGTGTTTGTAGACTCTTCCTGTGAGCATCTTGCTGTTCTTGGCAGTGGGGCTACACCTGTCTTTAAAGACAACCTACCAGGACCTGATCTGACCAGGGGCAGCGGGGATCTGAGGTCTGCAGGTTGTGACCGGCAGAGGCCACATTCACCTAGCGCCAAGTTCAAGGCCTTCCAACTTGCAGGTGTTTCCTTCCTGAGCCTTCAGGCACGATTAAACTGTGGGGACTTAGAGATACTGCTCTGGTCCATCTTCTTTGGGGTCACCTTTGGCCTATGAGTTAGCCTTTCATGCAGGATGAGAACCCCGACTTAGGTTCAGGTCACTGGGTTCACCTTACTGCACCCCACCCTGGCAGCCTCTGTCTTTCTGCCTGCGGAAGTGGGAACGACCCCCTTAGACATAGGTTGCCACAGGGTTCTGTGGCAGAGTATATGCCATATGCCAAGCAGTGCTGGCCCTTAGCAACACTCTGTCCTTGGCCTCCCCAGCCCCCACACAGTGGGAACTGGCCCACTCCCTCCTGTTGCCAAGGCAGACTAGCCTTTTGTATTCTGATATTTTCTCTCCGCAGCATCCCAGTCCAGCGAAGAGGAGTCATGTCCTCCCTCCTCTCTAGCACTCTGTTCGTAGGGTGATCAGGAGAGAGGGCATGGTGTGGCATTCAGGGCACAGGCCGTGGCTGCCAGGTGGCAAGAATGGGGGAGTGTCACTGTCCCTGCCTCCCCAGGGATCTTGGAATGTCATGTCCCCTTCTCTTTCTCTCTCTGTGGTTGTAGAAGCAGCCCTATTGGCCTGAGGGCTGGCTATGAGGGGAGGCAAGCTGTTTACTCAGAGGGCTCTCCATTCTCATCTCACTCTACCAGGCTGAGAAATGGGCTCACGTTCCTTGCCCTCTCCCCTGGGTTTGAGAAGCAGAAATCTGATTATAGGGTTCCATCTAGACTCCTGGGGGACAGGCAGGTGGCCTCCTGGAACCTCAAGGAAGGCCTTTCCCAGGCCTGGGCGAAAGGGTGACTTTGAAGACCGGCTCGGTGTTGTTTTCCAGTGCTGACGTCAGGGCTATGGTTTAGAGTTTCTTCCCAGACAAAGGCTGCTTTGTATCTCTGAGTGGACTGAACCCAGGACTCTCACTCCAGGTAGGAGGCCAGGTGGAGGAGAAGCAGGGCTGGTCAGAGAAGCCCTCAGAGGCCTGCTTGTTCTCAGATCCATCACTCCATTTCCTCTGCTTCCCAGGAGTGGCCATGTGCCCCTTCAGATGCCCGCTCTTTGTCAGCATTGTGCTCCTAGGAGGTAGCTGGGCTCTCGCCTATTGCACAGATGCAAAAACTGAGTCTTGGAAATGAAACAACTGAGTACTTGTCTTAGCCAGAGAATAGCAGAGCTGGCAGTGGGTGCGTGGACTTGAGTATCTTTAGCTTCAAGGGTTACCTCAGGTTCAGTTCCCATCAAACCACGTCTCACCTCCAGCTTTGGCAGTGTGTTTAAAAAGTCAGGGACCCCAGGAGAAGAGTAGTGCAGGCAGCATTCAGCAAGCACAAGATCTGACTTTCCCTTATGAGGTTCTCAGTTGGAGTGTGTGTGGGTGTACTCACGTGTGTACATGTTAGAGAGGGGATTGGTTACTGGAGGGTCTGCAGTCACTAGGAATGATTCCAGGGAGGCCTTGTGGACAGGTGTACATACTCATCCCAGGAGACATGTAGAACCTTCTGCTCCTCGTTTTCAGGATCCATCCTTCCACTCATCTTTCCATCTTTCTGTTTGTTCATCCATCCGTTCATCCATCTATCCATACAATCACCCACTATTCATCCATCTGCCTACTCATTTGTCCATTCATCCGCCCACCTATCCACCCATCTATCATCTATCCATCCATCCATCAATTCACCCATCCATCCATCCATCCATCCATCCATCCATCCATCCATCCATCCATCATCTGTCTATCCATCCATCCATCATCCATCCATACATACATACATAATCTTTCCATCCATCCATCCAACCATCAGTCCATCATCCATTCATCAATCCATGCACCCACCCACCCACCCATCCATCCATCATCTATCCATCCATCACCCATCCATCATCTACCCACCACCCATCTGTCTGTCCATCCATCCATCCATCTATCCCTCCCTCCCACTCCCTGTCTTCTCTCTCTCTCCCTCCCTCCCTTCTTCTGGATTCCTGTGCTTGTTCTTCGACTTAAGCTTTGAGGACAACTCTGTGTGGACTGGGAGCCTTTCCAATGTCTGTCTAATCAGAGCAAGAAGAAACCTTGCAGGTTGTTGGATCCCCAGCTCCCCTTTTCCCAGGAGGGGTCAGTGACTATACAGCTGCCTGTAAGTTCATGGCAGAGTCAGCCAGTCTCCCTTTCTGCTGGAGTGACAGGCATCTGTCATCCTTAATTGGCAGCTGCCTTAACTTGTCCCCTTTCCCCTCCACTCCTTTGATGTTTGGCCTCTGTTTTGAGACATGTCTAGAGACACCAGAATACAGCCCTGGGCTGGAGCCCCCATTAGTTTACCAGCTCCAAGATGTCTTCCTAAACCTGAACTTCCAATTAGTGGACCCCAATTAGTGGCGCTCCTGAGGGCTATCTTTTCCTTGCTGGAGCAGTTTGGGGATCCGGAGGTCATTTGATCCTTTTACCTGGAGGCTAGAGACACTGAAAGCCTGCTCAAAGTTCACACTCAAACATGGATGGACCGCCTACTGATGCTTTCCAGCAGCATTTCCCGCTGGAAGTGCTTCCGGCCTGATCTCTCCCGAATGCTTTGTTCCTTTCCCTTGGTCATTTGAGCATCACTGCCTCATGTTCCCCTCATCCTCCCTCCTCCCAGCTGTTCTGAAGGCCCTGCATTGACTCAGACACAAGCTAGGGCATGCTGCATAGGAGGATCTGCCTGGGCTTCAGGGTCCTGCTGGGTCCTGGGAGGGAGGCATACTTCTCCCCCCTGGACGCAGGAATCGCTCTGAGGTAGAACTGGCATATCTGCCTGGCCCAGGCCCACCCTTCTTGGTGTGGAAACTGAGGTCTAGAGAGGTTGAGCCATGTAGTTATGGCTGCTCAGCCAAACACAGCAGAGTTCAATGCCTGCATTCACCAGTGGTCATGTTTCTGTTTAGAAAGAGCCTAGTGTTCCCAGCTTGGGGGTGATGGCTGGGGGATGGGGTGGTTTGTTCTGAACTGGTATCCCAGAAAGGAAGAAGCCAGTGTCTTAGCTCCACGGGCGCCTCCACAGATCCCTGATGCTCCAGGACTACCCTCGCCTCCTTTGTGTGTCCAAAGGGCCAAGGTTCTACCCGAGACCCTTAGTGGGCCCTAGGGGGGGCCCCTCAGATTCTCACTCTACATAGGTGGTCAGAATGCTCGAGAATGTAAGGTCAGGGGATGTGTCCTTGGGGCTGGGCAGGAAGGGGTTAAGCAGTTTTGCTTCCCAGGCCTAGGTTTCCAGCTGGTGTCCTGGCCCCTCAGGCCAGCCAGGCCATCTGGCAGACAGATGCCATACTGTGACCCATCTGTCCCAAGGCAAAGTCACCAGGAGAAGACCTGACTGCTGCCTTTGTGAACCTGTGGGCAAATTGACTCCCCACTATCTGTCCCTGTGAGTCTAGGCCTCTTGGGAAGGACTCATAGCCAGCAGGCTGGCCTCTGGCCACTCTCCCTGATGCCTGGGTTAGCTGTTGTGTGGTGTCCCCAAAGTGAGAGTCTGAGTTTCCTATAAAGATGGCTCCCGAGAGGTGCAGGGACAGGCCCAGGGTCACACAGTGTGAGTCATGTAGGCAAGGTAGGGCATGCACCCCTGCTAGGCTCCTGCTCAAAAGCTTATTCACCTAGCAAGCATCACTTGAGGGCTTACTATATGCCTGATAACTGGAACTCAGGGTACTGGACAGTGCCCTGGTCTCAGAGTCAGGGAGCAGGAACTATGAGAACAAAAGTCCCAAGGGAGCAAGGGCTCATTGCACCCTGGCACACACCCAGGGCCTGGACTCAGTGACAGTTCTTCCAGAAGCCATCAGCTGTCCCTGGCCACATCCTCACAAGCCAGTGTTGTTACCCCCATTTTATAGATATGGAAACAGGCTCAGAGAAATGAATTCCCTTTTGCTAGCACACTGGCTGGGGGTTGACTGAATTGGGTCTGCCTTGCTGGTTTGTCTAATGTCAAAGCTTTTGGGGTAGAGGTAGGGGACAAATACACATGGACTCATCCCTGCCACAACACGGAATCCTTGTTTTTCTGTGTCGGAACTTTTCCCTTTAGACATTTGGCCGACTCCAAGAGTGGGGTCGGGGGATGGGGGAGGAGGGGTCACGAAGCTGGAAGAGCCGGCCTCAGAGCAACTCTTAAGTGGAGATAGCTCAGTCAGTATAGGGAGGTGAGTTCAAGCCCTGGAACCCATATACAAATGCTGAACAGGGTGCCATGTGCTTGTAATCCCAGAGCTAGAGAAGAGGAGACAAGGGGATCCTTGGGCCTTGCTGGCCAGCCAGCCTGCCCTAAGTGGTCCACTCTGGATTCAGCGAGAGAGGCTGTCTCCAAGGATAAAGACAAAATAAAAGAAAAAGAGGTGGACAGTATCGAGAGAATGACATCTGGCTTCCACATGTGTGTGCACGCATGTGCATGTATTCCTACATGTGGACATATACATACTCTTATAAACATATACATATATATGTATGCACACATATACACACATGCATGTAAATTGGGTAGAGAAGGGGAGCTATTGGTGCTGCACAGTGAGGTTGGTGGCCTTGCTGGCTAGCCCTGGACAGCACATGGGGGGCTCTTTGTGCTGCGATGGGAGCCGCACAGGGCCACACGGGCCTGGCAGTCCAAAGTGGAGCCCTTAGCCCTCTATGTTTGAAATTGTAGTTAGTGAGTAACCGGACGTTGGTTGCTGATCTTGGGGAAGCTGAGGCACACACTCCTCATCCTTCTCTTCTCTGGTAAATCACCTGGCCCAAGAAAACCAGTGCTGGCTTTGATCCGGCCTTAGTTCTGTCACAGGGAAGACAGAAGCAGGGAAGCCTGCCGGCCACAGGCATGTGCCTCGGAGACATCGGGAGTCCAGCCCTGGCTCTGCCACTTCCCGGCTCTGGGATGTGACCTCTGGCCATCATTCTCTCATCTTCAAAGTGAACAGAGTGGTAATTCTGCCCCATAAGTGCCCGTGAGGCCTCAGTGAGCCACTAGTGTCTCTGTGTGCTCACAAGTCACAGTGTAGAACCAGTGTGATTGTGTGATCCTGTGAGCCTCAGTTTCCCCACCAGCCAGATGATGCTGTCCTAGGGACCATGACATGGCAGAACATTCTCTGGGACACTGCTTCATAGAAAAGTGGCAGCGACCCTGTGTGATTGGGGTAGGATGCCCGTCACCTACTTCTGTCTTCCCCCTGGGTTAACACCAAATTGAGTTCCAGAGTTGCCATGGCAACCCAAGTTTGCTGCTAAGAAACAAGTCTCCCCCATTGAGCAGTGTTGAGTCACTCAACCCCACTCCTGGTTTGGGCTAACCCAGTCTAATTACCCGTCCCAACACAGCCTGGAGCCTGCCTCTTCCAAGCCAATTAGGGTGATGACGGGAAAGGCACACACAGACATTCCCTGCTGCAATCCCTTTGCGGTTGCATCAACCTCATGGGTAATTGGCAGGTCTCTCTCACTCTCCTGCCTTCCTTCTGGAGAAGGCTCAGAAATGTCTTCCTCTTGTCGGTGACACGGCCCGAAGCACACACCCAGCCTGGCATAGCCTCCCCACCTCTGAGCTTCCCCTCGAAGAATGGCCTGGACACACCGTGTCCCCTCTGACACACCATGGCATCCTGTATTCCAGGCTTTTTTTCTGACCCTCCCAAAAAGCCACTTTGTGCTTGGCCATTCTCATTTAATCCAGGTGGGGTCTTTCCCACTTTATAGATCGGGAGACTGAGGCCTGGGCAGGTGACCTGACTCAGGGCTGCCGAGCCTGGAGCAAGCCTCGGATGATGCTAAACTCAGGATCTGAGGCAGTGACATGGCTCACTTGAGCCTCTGCCCCACACTGGTACACACTCACCTGTCGCTACTCAGTCACTGGCAATAAACAGTGGAGAAACCCAGGGTGCTCATTAACTTTCCAGAATAGCCTGGGGAGCTGCTTTTCTCAAGGCTGTAAACATATCCCTGGTGGTGTCCTCACCCTGCTGGACACAGGCCCTTGGAATCTCCTGCTTCCAGGCCTGGGTATCTAGAGACTTGGTGCCCAGACCCTCTGCTGGCTTCTGACACTGGGGGCAGGGAGGGCGGAAGTCACTGAGGGCTTAGCCAGGCCCAGGCACCTGAATCAGTGTCCTGCAGAGAGACAGCTATATCCCCAGCATTTCCAGAGCTGAGTAGGCTTGGGATTTAAGGTGGACAGGAGAGAACTACAGAGCTGCCCTGGAGATTGAATGTGGAGATCGGAGCAACTGATGGGAGGACATGCCCTTAGCCACCGGCAATCAGAACCTTGGGCTGGACCTCTCAGGAATAGGCCTAGAAGCCATAGCTCATAGGCCCTTTGTAGCCGGTGACCACTCATGGGACTGCTGTGTGTCAGGCCCTGGACTGGACACCGAATTGTAGCTATGACTATCAGATAGGCCTGATAGTGTAAATGCTGAATTATCTGAGACATGCAGGGGACAGAAATCCTCTGACCCCAGTGACTCAAAACCATGTCAAGAAGGGGGTTTGACCCTGACCTAGGAGGCAGACGAAGCTCTCTAGAGGAGGTGGTATAGAAACTGAGTCCTGAGTTGGTATCAGATAAAAAAGAGAGAGAGAAATAACAGGGTATATATGTGGAACCTTCTAGACAGAAACCAATTCATATGTAGAGGCCAAAGGTGAGTGGGGTCAGGGGTGATGGGACAGTAGGAACTGGGGACAGGACTGAGATCTTAAGTTTTCTCAGCTCCCTGGGCATCTGGGAGCCTGCGGTGTGGAATTGCTCTGCCAAGTGACTCAGCTGCTGTGACCCACGAGCAAGTAGCCTTGTCGCACACAGCGTTTTGGAGGATTACAAAGGCCTTCTCTGAGTTTGCCCTTGGCCATAGTAACTACTGTGGAGCTAACAGGGCCAGTGCGTGAATGTGAGTGTCCAGACATGTTCTGTACAGTGCGACCTTGATCGCTAGGACACGGGAATGGCATTGGGGGACCCTTAGTGCATGGTGCCGCTCCCACCATTCCATCTGGTAAGACGAGCAGGTGGAGATGCGGGGCCTGGTAGCAGACACTTTAAGGAAGGAGGACCCCAGTGGGCTGTTATGTTTTTGTTTGATTCCTGCCCACTGTTTTTCTCCTGTCCACTCTAAGTCATTGTAAAACACTCCTGCAGTTTCAAACAGTGGAGAAACGAGCAGGTGGTTTTGTTGCCTTAAACCTGAAGTGGTTCTAACTAAATATGTGACATCATCCAAAAGTAAAAAAGTCCAGAGGAGGAGTGTATTAGTCTGTTTTCTGTTGCTAAAACAAAACACCCCGAGACCAGGTAACTTAAAGGAGTTTGGTTTAGTCCGCAGTTTTGGATACAGCGTGGTGCTGGCTGTGTTACATCCTGGTGGATGGCATGGTGGTGGGGGTTGTGTTGACCGAGAGTGATTGCCTGGAGAGATAGGAGGACAGGGAGCATGGAGGAGTCTGGTTTGTCCTTCTATAACAACCTCTTGAGAGAAGCAACCCAGGCCCCATGAAAACCTTAATCCCTTTCCAGGGAGACCTGGGAATAGGAAGCCCAGGAACCAGGTGACCTGGATTGTTGAGGTTTGAATCTTGTTCTGTCCACCTTGAAGGCTTGTGTTTTGTTCTCTCACTGTCCCCTGCTGGTCGCTCTAGACGGTGGAACTAGAGGTTGACTGAGGGGTTGATTCAGGAAGGATCTGAGCCCCTGAGAAGTGTGTTCATAAGCAGGGAATATTCCCTGGCTGAAGATCCCTTGTCCAAGTCAGCGACCTCAATTCTGTGTGCATGCCTGTAGCCACCCCTAGCGCTGTGATCCTGGAGATTTTCCAAGCAGAGTGCTAGGACACTCAGGTATGAGTGGAGCAGGAGGCTGAGGAGTTGCCTGGCCCTGGGCTCAACTTCCAGCCAGTGCTTTGGTCTGAGCCTTATCTATAACCAGGGGGTTGTGGTGCCTGGCTTAGAGGTGTGGGGAGGGCATGAGGTGGTAAAAGACTCACTGATGCATATTAAGCATTGTGTGGTCAACACAAGGCTTTCCCCACCTCGTGGGAGTGTGGTATCAGCCCACAGAGATGGGCAAATAGAAATGTATGAGGCTTTGGTTGCCATAGCCAAATGAGGGCTCAGGACTGAAAGCTTCGGGATGGATGTAGCAGCAGGATGGGGAAGGCAAAGAGGGCTCCTCCCTGGAGGAGGTGATGGAAGTGTCCTAGCCCTGGAAAGGTTTGGAAGTGATAGCCCAGAAGCCTCACAGTGGCCTGCAACTTGGGACCCAGATTCCTTGCTAGGGGACACTCCTAGAGTCCTTTTCCTTCATGGAATGGGGCAGCATGTACTTGGGTGTGGGTTCTGGTCAGAGGTGCTTGGAAGAAGGTTTCCCTAGCATTGGTCACCCAGCATGGGCTGCCTGGCATTGGCTGACTAGCATTGACTGTCCAGCAGTAGCCACCCAGCACTGACCACCCAGCATTGGCTGCCCAGCATTAGCCGCCCAGCATTGGCTGCCTAGCCATTGATCACCCAGCATTGGCCGCCTAGCCATTGATCCCCCAGCATTGACCGTCCAGCATTGGCTGCCTAGCCATTGATCACCCAGCATTGGCCGCCCAGCGTGCCACTCAGGATTGTGGAATTGTGAATATCCTGTAGCTGCCACCTCAAAGGGCTGTTGTTATTGTTGTTTTTACTAATGGGTCCCAGGTGTCTCTGACAGACAGGGACACTGGATGGACGGCAGGGCGGTGGCTTGAAAAACAGTCAAAACCTCAACTTGTCATAGAGAGGCAGGCAGCCATGCCCCTCTGGGGCCCACTTTGCCCGCTGGTCCAAGAGGACACTTTTTTATTTTATTTTTTATTTTGGGGGGAAAGGGTCTGTTTATGTAGCCCTGACTGGCCTGGAGCTTACTATGTAGGCCAGGCTGGCCTCGAACTCATATAGATTTTCCTGCCTCTGCCTTGATGGTGCTGAGACTAAAGGCGAGTGCCACCATGCCCAGCCATGAAGACACTCTTAAATACCTTGTGCCTGACACCAGCAGCCCCTCCTCCTTCCCTCTTACTTGCTGCCTTGTTGGCCCTGGTTGGGGACAGACCTCAAAGGACTGGGTAGAGCCCACTTATTCTTGGGGTACACTGTGAGCGTGGTAGGTAGATGCAGATGTTTCTCGATAGAACATTGGGTGGCCTTAGCATCTGGCTTCTTTTCCTTTGCTGCACATCCCTGTGTAATGCTGGTCCCCTACCCACATGTGTGACACCTACTTCATTGTCATGGCTATCACAAATGGTTATGCAGCTAGGAATGGATGCCATCTGGCTTTGAAGTTTGCTCCCAGTCCAAGTGACTGTCATGAGGGGGTCCTGAGGCAAAGGCTGAGGATTGGTCTGCATGCCCATGGCATGCCAGGCCCTATTCTGGGTTCCTTTTGTACAGTAATGCCATGACATAGTTGCAAATAGCACCCATGTCCAGTGAGGGTAGGTCACTTGCTCATGGCTGCACAGAAGCAATTAGACCCAGGATGCTCAGGCTCTGGGGCCTCCTTCTCTCCATAGACTTGTTGGTTTGACCTTCAGGGTCTTAGCTGACTCTGAGACTTTGGGGGTTCTTTACATAACCATGTAGTTGTTGTAGGTGTTTGTCTGGGAATCACAGAAATTGTTTCTGCTTGCTCTGGTGGTCGATGAGAATTAACCCAATTTGACCTCATGTTGTCCCTGAGAGGTAAGAGACTTGCAAAAGATCACTCAACTGAGCTGGCTGGGGTGGCACATGACTTTAATCCCAGCACTCGGGAGTAGAGACAGGTAGACTTCTTGAGTTTGAGGCCAACCTGGTCTACAGAGTGAGTTCCAGGGCAGTCAAGGCTAAACAGAAAAACCCTGTCCCAAAAAATAAAAAACAAACAAAAAAAGAAAGAAAGAAAAAAAATATCACACAACTAGATAGAGCAGAGGTCAGCCAGACCCAGGACTTCCTGTACATTGCTAACCACTCAGGGTTCAAAGGAATAGGGGGTCAGCTAGGGTTGTTGTACTTTACCTCTGTCCCCCCAGGACCCAATGGCTCTGCATAGACAGCCCAAAGGCCACCAGCTGCCCTTTGGAAAGCTGTTATTGCTCACTGGCAGTCAGGTGATGGCTACAACATTTGGTTCTGTAAGACCTGAACATCGCTGGGCAATGGTGGTGCACACCTTTAATCCTAGCACTCAGGAGGCAAAGGCAGGCGGATCTCTTTGAGTTCGAGGCCAGCCTCATCTACAAAGTGAGTTCCTGGACAGCCAGAGTGGTTACACAGAGAAACCCTGTCTTGGAAACCAACCAACCAACCAACCAAACAAACAAACAAACAAAAAGACCTGAGCAGCTTGTAGCAAGTGGCATAGGAACTGTTTCTGGGAGAATGAGGCATAGGAATGAGCCCGTGCATGCTGCCACCTCGTCCCTTGCTGGCAACTAGGCAGAGGAGGCTCAGGGACACCCTTTGAGGGCGGGCATCTGAACCCAGCACTATCCAGGCCAGAACTGCCTGTCACCTAGCCCCATGGCCAGAGTATGCAAAGAGCGCTATGGATGCAGTATCCAGAGATTCCCCCTCCTCTGCGACAGGGTCTTGTGTAGCCTAGACTAGCTTTGCAATCCTTAGGTGGTCGAGGTTGACTTTGAACTTCTGCTCTTCCTGCCTCCACCCTGGAGTGCACCGCCATACCTGGTTTATGTGGCACTAGAGGAAAAAACCCTGGTTCTCATGAATGCTAGGTAAGCATTCTGCCAACTGAGCTACATCCCTGGATTCTTGATGATACTATTACAGATAAGTGGGACAAGGCCTGGCCGAGACGAGACTTGCCCAGATTATGCAGTGAATTAGCACAGCCAGTACTCAAGGACTTCCTGACTCCTAGCTCGGTACCCTCTCCTGCAGAGAGAGCTTCCCAATGACTTGTGACTGTGACTACCCTCTCCTCAGCACTCTTGTGGGATGGTTTGGGCTGTGAATAGGCCAGCTGTGTGCTGGTGGAAGGCTGTGCTGGGTGTGGAGGGTTTCTTAAAACCCAGCCCATTACCAGCCTGTTGTCTGGGCTACAGCCCGCTCCAGCTATTACCGCCCGCCTGTAATGGGATCGGCTGCTGGGGTTAAGTGTTCACATTAAATTAATACCTCCTCCGTGGAGACAATCAGCTGGCATTTAATTTGTGTTTCCTTCTGGGCGGCGGAGTACAGCTGGGCAGCCCTAGTGGGCATGTCTGTGTGGCAGCGTCCTTTCTCGGGATCCACATTCCTTAGAGGTGGGGAGGTGGGGTGGTACCCAGAAGGCCAAGGCAGGCACAGGCGGATGGGAGCATGGGAGTGCAGAGCTCCCTACTGGAGGGTAGCTTGAGGTCCCTGGCTGTCATCTTCAAGGAAGAATATGTGCTTATAGTCCAGGGAGGAAGAAGCCAGGAAAGGAAGAGGGAAGTGGCTCATGGGTTTGTGGCTCAGCCTTAACTTCCTGGGGCACGGGCTGGTGGTTGGTGGTACTGGGTTCTGTCATTGTGCCCCCGCCTCCCTCCCCATTATTTCTGTATTCTGCTGCAAACACAGAAGAGGGGTAGACCCAGGAGTGAGGACCCAGACTCAGTCAAGGTTAGCGAGCTCCTTTGGAGGGTGCAGGGAAGCCGCTGAAGCTCTGGGTCTTCCCAGGAGAGCCAACCCTGGGTTGTGTAGCCCAAGGCTCCCTGGTTGGGCTCTACTGAAGCCCCTGTCTAGCACAGAAGGCCATTTGACTGGGCCTCCACTCTGCTGAGAGCCCCTTGTCTGTCTGTACCTGGCCCTGCCACGAGGCAGTGGGGTGAACTCATCTGCATGACTAGGGTGGAGCAAAGATGGCATGGGGAAGGAAGCTGATGTCCGTCCCCACCCCGGGGCCAGGCCCAGGCCCAGGCCCACGCTTGGCCCAGAATGAAGTTTTCCACTGATGGCCCCAGCCCAGCCTCACCTGCGCCTGTTTCCTTATCACCTGAGTGAGTTGGCCTGGGTGTGCCTGCTTCCTGGCGGGACCCTTCTTGCTGCTCCCTCCTGGCACCCTGAGGCTCCCGCCTGCTCCCCTGCCTGCCTGATCTGCTCTTGGAGCCAGACTGAGCTGAGCTGTTAGCTGTGATGCTCTGTCCTGACTCAGGGCTGGGACTTGGGGTCTTCGCCCTCTTCCTGTTCACGCAGAGTGGTTTCCACAACTGTCCTCAGAGAGGAGATGTTTTCCACCACACTGGAGGGAAACCAACACCCAGAGAGGGTAATGGCCTTGCCCAGGATCTCACAGCTGGGGAATGTAAGGACAGGAGTTGAAATGTTACCAAACTTGGAGCCACAGTCTGTACCTCAGGAAGCCAAGTTCAGCCACTCATCCTTGAGAAGCTAATTAAAACAATCAAGGTAATAGCATGAAGAAGGGAGATGTATTCAGTGTGGCCCCATTGGGAAGAGGGACAAAGAGATCCACTGACCCCCTCAAGTCACCCTTGGGGTCCTGAAGTGAGGCTAAATCTTTAAATAGGGGGGCCATGGGTTTGAGTGTACACACACACACACACACACACACACACACACACACACACACACACACACACACACACACACACACACACACACACACACACACACACACACACACACACACACACACAC